>PVKU01008472.1:0-73352 GCA_004027475.1 Anoura caudifer
CTCTTCTTCTTCTCCTTCTGGTATCCCTATTATATGGATATTATTACGTTTCATATTGTCTTGCATTTCTCTTAATCCCTCTTCATTCTTTTTGAGCCTCTTTTCCTTTTCTTGCTCTTTCTGGGTGTTTTTTTCTACTTGGTCCTCCAACTCACTAATCCGATCTTCTGCTTCATCAATTCTGCTTTTCATTCCTTCCGCTGTGTTCTTCAGTTCAGAAATTGTACTCTTCATTTCCTCTTGGCCCTTGTTGATAGTTTCTATTTCCTTTTTCATGTTGATATAGTTTGCAGTGAGTTCATTGTAGCTTCCCTGTAGTTTCTGGTAGCTCATTGAGAGCTCGTGGAGCTTCCTGACAACTATTGTTTTGAACTCAAAATCTGACAGTTGAGCTGCCTCTGTTTCATTTAGCATTCTTTCTGGGGCTTCCTCCTTTCCTTTCATTTGGGGATTATTTCTTTGTCTTCCCATTGTTTTTGAAGTTCTTCTTATTAGCCTTAACTTCTTAAATTTATCTGTTCTGGCTCCCTGGGTTTATGGTGTGAACTTCTGTGGTAGAATACCTGTGAGATTCAGCAGAGCTGTCTACTTCAGGTATCTTAGTGTTCACAGTTTCCACTGTCTTATCTGTTGAAATGCCCCCTCCTTAGGATCATCTCTGTTTTTTTCACCATCCCAGGGTTGGTTTTTTGTTGTTGTTGTTTTGTTTTGTTTTGTTTTTGTCTTACTCATGGGTATTTAAAAAGAGAAAAGAGGAAAAAATGGAAAGAGAAGAAAGAAGAGAAGAAAGAAAAAGAAAAAAAGAGGAAGAAAGATAAAATTGGAAAGAAAGGAAGAAGGAATAAGGCAAGAAAGAAGATACGCAAAGCAAAGGGCATTGAGGGGTTAAAAAAGATAAAAATAATAAAAAAATAGAAAAAATAAAATGTAAAAAGAGAAAAAAGAAAAAAGCAACAAGAAAAAAATAAAATTAAAAAAAAACAACAACTCTTGCTTTTTTCAATCTTCCTGAGCTGGTGTTTCTGGTCTTGCTAGCTGCAATGGTCTAGGGGTGACAGTATCGCTTTTGTCCCTGTTCAGCGCTCAGCTATCTTTGCGCTACTGTCCTCAGAGCCAGCCCTGGGCCTCTCTGCCCCAGGCCTCAGGTGTAAGTTCTGAGGATGCATGTGCCTATCCCAGTTGCACGCAGGTGCCTATGATCTTGCAGCCACCTGCGGTCACATACGGGCGCCAATCCTCACGCAATCCTCGTCCCCAATGGATGGCGGGCTCAGGTGGGTGGCTGCCCCTCCGGCACCAGGCACTGGAGGCTCCTCGAGCTCAGGCAGGCAGTGGAACAGCCGTCCCGCGGGTGCACGCCTGCTCCAATGGCGCCGGGAGCCTGGCTCTCCCGCGAGCCCAGGCATGTGGCTGTCTCAATGGCGCCAGGAGCCAAAGGACCCGTGGGCATCGGCCTCCCGCAAGCCCAGGCCCTCAGCTGTCCCTCGGGTGCCGGGAGTCAAAGGCGCCGGGAGCTCAGGTGTGTGGCTGTCCCAGTGGCGCTGGCCACCAACAATCGGGCAAGCTCTGGTATGCAGTCCTTCCCCAGGATATGTGTAGGTGTTCACACCCCCAGCTTGTCTGCCACTGAGACCCCAACTCCTCTCTGTGAGATTTCAAGCAACTGGGTTTATCCCAGTGCCGCTAAACTTTGTTTGACTGGGGAGGGAGCAGTTGACCCAGCTCCCTCCCTCTTCTTGTGGCGAGCCTGGCGAGAGCCCACCCGGGCCTCAGACCTGGCCCTGGTGTCCGCGCTGTCCCTTGGGCTCTTATTGTTCTGAAGTACTCTCCTTACTGTCTGGTTTTTTAGTGTCCACTACAATTTTTGATCTCCTGATTTCAAATATGCTGTGTTTCTGATGGCTGTTTGCTCCGTTCCTATGTAAATCGGCCAGAATATTCTCCTGTGTGTAGGGGGAAGCAAAATATGCTCCTTCCTACTGCGCCACCATCTCCCCCCCCCCGCAGTGTGCATTTTTTAAAAACATAAAAATTGGTGAACTTTTGTGCAGCCACTTTAATACTGAAGAAGAAAGAATACATACAACATTTTGAGTGTATTATACTTTATTATTTCAAGAAAGGTAAAAACACAACTGAAATGCCAAAAAATAAAAGATTTGTGCAGTGTATGGAGAGCTCACTCTGACTGACCGAACATGTCAAAGTGGTTTCAAAGTTTGGTATAATTGATATTTTGACCAAATAATTTTTTGCTGTGGGGCTGTCTTATGTATTGGAAGATGTTTGGCAGCACCCCTGGTCTCTACCCACTAGAAGCCAACAGCAGGAGATAGCTGACATACTCAAAATATCCAAATCAATAAAGTTATTGGTGAAAATGAAAAATGTATCTTTTATGTTACAGGAAAAACTAAAAAGACTTTTTGGCCAACCCAATATATTATACCCTGCTTTGTGATGTAAGGCTAAGACCTACTATTCTTTGCCAGCAGCTCTCCGGAATGCTCTGCCTTAGGGGGCTCTGGAGAGAGCATGCAAAACATATGGAGTGAGAAGGGGCTTGGTTTTCTTTTCTGTTTATCATCATTCAGGTCTCCTTTTTCACCCTCTGTTGCAGTACATTGTTTTAGCAGTACTTTATTTCATCTTACTGACACCCCTCCCAGTGACACCAACACTAGCACCAACCAGCAAACCCTTCTCAGAGGTCTGGCTCCCTAATCCCCTCCCGGGATCTCAAAAACAGGCATCCCATCCAAGCAGCTGCCCCTTCTATGAGGTCTGCCTTTCAGCTCCTCGGGGCTACCTCCTGTAAGCTTCTAACTTACAATTATCCCAACTTCTTCCTTCCAGAAGGAGGCTATTTCCTGTAGTCGTTACCTCCATAATACATTAGAGATCTCTTTTTAGGCATTACAATGACCTAGTTAATGTTCTTTATGTGTGTATAATTCAATATACCCCTTTCAGTTACCTAGCTGACACTCTTTTTTTGTTATGGTCTCCTTATTAAAATAACTGGAGGCTCCGTTGTCACAAAAATCTAGAGAACAAAAAGTTTCAACAAGAATGGTTAAAAAAGAAAGGGTCAAACAGCTGACCATCATTAGATTTAGCAAGAAGGTCTTGGTGACAATGACATGATGTCTGTGTACTAATGGAATTAGCAGCCCAATAGAAATTACGAAATAGAGTTCAATGAAAGAGATGGGTTACAAATACACCATGGAGATTGAGTTTATAAGAAAACTTACAAGATGGAGTTAATAAAATGACTCCAATGTTTTTGGCACTGGGGAAATGGTAGATGGAGATGCCATTTATAAAAAAGATTGATGACATTGGAAACCCAGTGGAGTTGGCTGAGAAGAGAATGGGAGATGAAGAAGTAGAGACAACCAACAGAGCTAATCATCTGAGGACTTTTGCAGTAAGTGAGGTCACTGAGGGTTTTAATTTTTCAAGATCAGAGCTGGTAAGGCTTGAGTGTAAAACAAAAGGTGTTAGACACAGATGATACCAGGGAGATGGAGGTGATGGTGAAAGTGAGGGCCTTGAGAAATGGTTAAGAAGAGGTGGGATTCAGAGCAGAGGCAAAGGATTTAGCTTTTCGTAGAACCAGGGACACTGTTCCCGAAGGAAGGAGGCAGAATGTGTGAATTCAGGTACAGGGAGGTTGAGGGATTTGGTTATGGGAAAAATAGGTGATTTTTGTTAACTTTATTTATTTTTAATATAAAAACAACCCATGGCCAGAGAGCCTCCAAACAACTTACATTGCAAATGACTATTGTCACCTATAGCATTACCAGAAAGGCACTTCTGACTCCCAATGATTACAGAAATCAATATTCATAGTGTAAATTTGAAAAAAAAAAGTCTTCTCAAGATGTAGAATAAAGATATAGGACTCTCACTTTCCAGAAGTGATTCAAGTATCCATAATTACCACCATAAATTTTCTGAGCACTAAAAATAATTCTATATTTTCCTGTAGGATTTGCAAGCTAATAATAAGCAATTTCCAGCTGTATGCTGTGACAGCAAAAAAGAGGGTCTAACAACCTTATAATTATATTTTCCATTTCCATATTCATATTAGAAAATACTGATTAAGGCTCATCTACTTAAACTATTTTTATGTTAAAATCTCTACAGTAGGTGACTTTTATGAAATCTGAACATATTACATACATTGAACTTCAAAAAATTATCAAATATTTTACTTTTCAGGCTTTTTAAATACACATGTATGATTGTGTAGCAAAGACTGACAACAGTGAGAATTGAAATTATTTTTCAGAGCCGATTCCACAAGCACATCCTAAGGGCTCCTCTCAATTTGGCAGCTAAAACTGCACTGAATAGCAGGCTTCACCTCTGAAATGTTGGGCCTAGCTTACCTCATTCTGCTTGACAAAATGAGTGTGATTGTTCAAGAGCAACTAAATCAAATATCTATTTCTTGGTTCTATTTTCTCCAACTTCAAATGTTCTTCTGAGCTTTTGAAATGTCACCACTCAAAGGAGGGAGATAACTCTTTGATCATGAATTCACCATTACTTCTTAGAGGTATTGTAAGAAAAGAATTACTCTTCAGGACAAACTTCAAGTTTAGTTTGCTGCTGGGTGTGACCAGCCTCTTCTGGGTTTCTCAGGCTTCTCATAATTCATCACAAAGTCCACAGCTGAGTGGCTCTGAGGTAGACAGACAAGAAATGCTGTTGATGCTGCAATAGCCTCCCTCAAAGAAATCCATAGAAATCCAGGTAAATATTTGTCCCTAAGTTGAATATGAACAGTTCTCTCAAAAATATGAAGAAGAATTTAACAATACCATTTCAAAATCTGTATGATCTTTGACTTGAATAAACATTTTCAACTAAAGTTACCTAAAATTTAACAAAAAAGCAACAATTTTTATTAAAAACAATAACTAGCATTATCGCCTGTATCTATTATCTATCTATCTATTTATTTATGTAGCTATCATCTATGTATCTGCCAGGTGTTTTATTGCCAGGATTAAGATTGACATTATTTTCTGATTTTTTCTTTTATTTTAATTTTAACTTTTCACTAAAGTATAAAATATGTACAGAAAGGTGCACATTCATAAGTGTATAGCTCAATAAACTTCCTGAAAGCAAACATACCTGTGTTACCAGTACAGATCAAGGAAAAAGTAGTCAACACTTTAGACGCCTCTTATGGCCTCTTGTAGTAACTACCCTCCTGAAGAAAACCCCTATTTTAACATCTGAGGGCAAATATTAGTTTTCCTGTTGTCATGCTGTATATAAATGGAATCTCCCTGTGTGTAGTCTTTAGTGTCAGGCATTTAGTTTCTTTATTTAACTGTAACTGAAAGCAATTACAATTTATTAAGCTCTTGGTTTGCATGTCAGACATTATGCAAAGCCCTTTCCTACATCATTATCACACTGAATCCTCACAATCACCTCATGACTAGGCATTATTATTATTTCATTTAAACAGGTGAAGACAAGTTAAGCTTAGGGATATTAGTATACACTAAGCCACCCTGCAGTAAATGCTGGAGCCAGGATACATGCTTTGTTTATTTGGCTCCATATAGAAAAGCATAAGTCTTTTCTGTGTAGGCTATATGAGTATACAAAAGACCAAATGCTACCCAATCATCAAAAGCTAGCAGGATCTGAGAGTTCAGGAAACACTGTCACATGACTGTGGCATCCACCTATTATCCTAATTGGGACCTCACATATAATAACAGCAACTATTTTCCTGGTAATGTAACTTGTCAGCGATTGAAAAGTGACATACAAGGTTATAGCATGTGGTTAAAGTATCTGCTTCTACTAACTGAAAGTGAAACGCATTGCCTAAAGATAGTCATTATAGAGACAGACCCTATGTTGCTAATTGTTTCACTCATTGAGCAGTTGTTAATATCTAAAGGTAGCTGGGAACTTATATTCAATAATAATTTAATGTTATTTATATTGGATGCAGGAGGGCTCATAATGAACAATGAAAGGGAAATGATGATGTAAATAATGGTAAGCCATCCATTAGATTCTAAAAAGCCATGACAAAAAAAGGATAAGGGAGACATATACACAGTTATAAAAAGAATGTTAGTTCTAAGTAACCATCAGTAAATGAGTGGATCAAAACACTATGGTACATTTACACAATGGAATATTGCATAGCAGAAAGAAAGGAGCTCCTACCCTTCACAACAGCATGGATGGAACTGGAGAGCATTATGCTAAGTGAAATAAGCCAGGCAGTAAAAGACAAATACCAAATGATCTTGCCTATAAGTGGAACCTAATCAACAAAACAAACAAGTGAGCAAAATATAACCAGAGACATTGAGATAAAGAACAAACTGACAGTAACCAGGGGGGAGGAGGGAGGCAGATAATGGGGGAAAGAAGGGGAAGGGTCATCAAAGAACATGTATAAAGGACCCATGGACAAAGCCAAAGGAGGGTAAAAATGAGGATGGGAGGTGGGGGTCTGTGGGGCAGGGGAGAGTGGTGGGGGGAAATGGAGACAACTGTACTTGAACAACAATAAAAAAAATTAAAGGCAAAAAAATAACAAAAGATGTTAGCTCTAGAAAAGTATTGCAGGGTATAAGCCAGTTTATGAGTATGAAATACATTCATGTTTTACATATTTATATGTGTCTACATGTGACAGGAAGTCTTGAGGAAAACAATGTACATACAAAAAAAAGAAAGGAAAGAAATGGAAAGGATTAGTATTAAAATATTATAAATGGAAGCTTTCCTAACCATTTATACCAAAGGAAAGTTAATCATGGAATTGATTAACTGACAGAATATTTAATAATTAACAATTATACTGACAGAATATATAATATAAAATTACTAATGCTTTTCAGTTGTGATCATAGCATTATAGTTATATTTTTAAGCATTAACTTTTAGAAGTATCTATACACCAAAATTATGGATGAAATCATGTATGGGATTTGCTTGACAATAACCTGGTATGAAACAGGGTTGGGGGTAGATCTGTGTTTATGATTGCTGTAGCTAACAATGGCATTGGGTTCACTGTACTATTTTCTCTGCTTTAGTATACATTTGACATTTTCTATTATAAAAAAAGTTAAAAATAAAAAGTATGAATGCTTTTGTGGACATAGAACTAAGGTATTTTCAGTGTTCTTTTCCCTGGCTATATTTTTAAAATTTCTCTGTGGAATATATTAGGTATTTATAATGTGAAATACTAAATAAAAAGATTTTAAAAAGTTGTTGATGAAGCACATTTGGCAACTCAGACTCACCTTTCTCGCACAGGCATATGTACTATATGCCTTCAAAGGTAGAAGCCAGAATACTATTGAAATGTTATTGAAAGCCAGAAACAGTTTGCTGACTGCTATGCATAAAACAATTTAAGCTAATGAATTTCCTTTCAAAACACTACTACTTTTGTTCTTACAGGGTAGCTACAATGTGGTAAAACACTTTCCATTAAAAAGATAACTGGGGAAATTAGTGAGAGTGGAGTAATTGGGGAAAAAATAAACATTTTCTTAGAGAACTAGACTCCTAAAAGATTCAAAAGGGTATTTTTGCATTTTAGAGCACATCTTCCAGTTGTTTCCAACTTAGCTTTACGTATTTCTTTTCTACTCCATCTTCAGATACATTATAGTCACAGAGGAAGATTCACAGTGATCTTCATCCCAAATCAATATTTCTGTGTTCTGTGGCTCAAGTGACCCTACTACCTCTGAGAAGAAAACACACACACACGCACACACACACACACACACACACACACACACACACACACACACACACACACATCTTGTGCAGAAAACAAGGTTAGTCAGTCCGGTGGAACACTGTCCATTTGGACCACCAGAAAAATGTCTTGCTTCATATGGACAGACAGACTCTGGCTTTTTGCAATCAAAACATAAAGTGGTTTTAACATAATGGAAATGCAAAGATAGAAGAACTGAACATGGAAAATTTGCAGCTAAAAAATGAAGAATGAGAAAAGTTTCATCATTACTGACTGGAAACTCAAATTGTAAAACTTCTGCAGAAGTTTCCAGAATTTAGGCCTGGGATAAGAGTGTGACTATAAATGGATAGGAGAAGGAACTATTTTCTGGGTGATGGAATTGTTTGGAATCTAACTTGAGATGCTGGTTACATTAATCTTGACTATGTCAAAATGCTTGTAAACATGCACAAGGAAGAAAGGAAGGAAAGAAGGAAAGAAGGAAGGAAGGAAGGAAGGAAATATATTTTAGTATATGCAAATTTAAAAAATAATAATAAGCAATTTAAAGTTCCAAAAGATTCTAAACATCATGGTTGTTAGTTGTATGGCAGGTGGTTAAGAATTTTTGAATGGGTCAATAAATTAATAAATAGATAAAACCATCATGCACAAAATTATAATTTAAAAGTGAGAACAAACTAAATTATTAAAACATGTATTTTAAAATACACTAAAATTTTTTAAATGTAAAAAAATATGTTGTAAGAAGTCAATATAACGGGTATGTTAGCAGAGGAGGGAGTCCTGACTGAAGAAAGACCTACAGTTCTTTGGGATGCTAAGACATTCCATTTTTTTGGTGGTGCTGGTTACATAGATGTGCTCAGTCGGTTTGTGAAAATTTATCTAGCCATATACTCATGCACTCTGCCTTTTCACAATGTATGTTATGTTTTCATAACACACTTAAAAATAATTTTGAAGTCTACCCTATCTTTAAAATGCCATAGTACAAACACCATTCAAAACTCAGTTGTAGGCCACTTGCCTCTCCTAATGAATTAGTATGTTTCCTTTCTGGCTTCCCCACCCTCCCCCTACCTCCAACCCCCCAAACATAGCAGTTAATGAGGATTAAGTAATCCATCAATTCTCCTTTCTGCTTTGGTTGCCACAGGGATCTGGTAAGATCTCCTGCTTAGTTCTAGGACCTCACTTATTCTGCGGCTGTATTTTACATCCCCATCTATGACTTTTAACTTTGTAGTTCTATTTTAATGATGTTATTATATATACATGTGTCTTGTATTGTAAACCAGCACTGTACTGAATAGTTTCTGGATGTAGATAGGATATAAATCATAATTTCAAATAAGATAGTGAATCTTATTTAAGGCCTTTATGAGCAAACTTTGAAACAAAGAAATTAAGAAAACCTCTTGTGTTAAAATGAAATGTTAACTGATCACTTGTTCTTCAAGGCAGCACAATTGTGGTTGTGCAGTGAGGGAGAGAAGCTACCTTTCCATTCTAGATCAGCACTGGGAGTGGTAAAATTAACTTTGAGCTTATATCCAAGGAAGTTGAAAAATTTGTTATGGGTACTTAAGTATAAAGAGAGAGAAAGTTAAAAGAAAGCTCCTAGATAGGAAAGGAACAATTCATACCTTAGGTTTTGGAGCTCAGTGATAAAATAAATAGCAGCTGAGTCTAATTTCATACTAAGTTTGCTAAATAAGAAGTAAGTGGAGTGACTAACAAAAGAATATAAAACAAATGCAGCCACTTACTCATGCCCAATAACTGGATTTTCCAGTTATGAAATTCATTGCTTTTTCATACTTCAAGCATACTGAGAATGATCCCTCATAGGTTGATTCCACACCGCAATGCAATGAATATACACTTTGCCTTTTTGGAAGACAGACAAAAATTATTTGGACTAATGCAATAAAGTTTAAGCCCTATATAATTTGGGCTACCTTGAAGCTGAAATGATAGAAATTTAAACCAGGAAATGCCAGAGCTAAAATTCTTACCCTTTCACAGCACATGGTTTCTCCAACCCATTCTGAGGAAATCACCTCCACAGGTTGTCTATGTTCTTCACATAAGGGTTAGAAAATTAATCTTCAAATTAATCTAAAATGTGTTTTCATGAAAAAGCCAACTAAATATTTTACCTTGCAATATGAGAGGGTAAAGATAGAAAGAAATTCTTTGAAACATATTCCAAAATCTTGATGATTCCAGAATTATTCCTAAAATAATGAAAATAACTAAGACCTGATGTTTCTCTTATATTGTTGTTTCACTAGAATCCAGTATGGTTTGTTAGGCCAAAGAAATCATAAAATGCTAAGTATGCAGTTTGGGCCCAAAGTGGATACAACCAGGTGTTGACAAATGCTTTGAATTTGCCACTAAATACAGCTTTTTTTTATTGATTAAGCCCCCAAAACTAATGGTTAGAGTAGCATTGACAAAACAGCTGCAAAAAGTGTGCTTATTTATTAGCCTCATGTGGAACCAATGTCTAAGGTTTTTCAACATCAGAAATAAGTCACACATAAAACACATTTACCTGCACATTTTTCATTAGTTGAGATTCAAGAGAAGCAAGTGGACTTTCCAGGGATTTAAGTTTTAAAATTTAATCTGAAAATCAAGTGGGAGAGTGAAATTGTCACAACTGCATGTCAATGAAATGTTGTCAAGGCACAGTTGCAGTTGGAGGAGTCTACACCATTCATTCCATGCACTACTGTCATTAGGGCAGGGGAGGGACAAGGGTTGGGAGGCCAAAGTGCTGGGAACAGGGAAGAGGGTTCAGAAAGGGCTCCTTGATAAACTACAGTGTGGGAGGTATGTGGCATGGGTCAAATTACTCTAGCACATCTCAGGTTTATTCAACAGATAAGGTTTCTTTTTGAAGTTATTTACCTTGCTGGATTTTACAGTTTCTCATGGAATGTTACTATTTCACAGGATAACTACTTATAAGAGAATTTCATCCTAGACTGTTTTCTTTCTATGCTTTCATTAGAGAATTAAGGGCAGGGGGAATTGAAGAAAAATCTTTGATGATTTATTTATTTGTCATCCTCATTCTAGGATATGTTTATTGATTTTTAGAAAGAGAAGAGAAAGAGAGAGAGAGAAGAAGAAGGAGGAGGAGGAGGAGAGGAGGAGGAGGAGGAGGAAGAGAAAAAAGAAGAAAGAGAAACATACATCTGCAAGAAACAGAAACATTGATTCACTGTCTCCCAAATGCACCTGTCTGGGATGTAACCCATAGCCTAGGTATGTGCCCTACCTGGTGATCAAACCCACAACCTTTTGGTGTGTAGGACAATGGCACTTTAACCCATTGAGCTACCTGGCCAGACTTTGATGATTTTTTAAAAGGAAATATTCCTAATAGACTATTTGTAATCTTGAAGTCTGCACATGTATTCAAACAGAGAGCTATTCTGAGCCCTTCCTTCAATGATCCTGCTTTTATTCTCAGGGGGAAAAATACAAAACAACAATAAAAGTTTACTTGAATTAAGAAAAATATTATTCTGGTTTGGTGATGTGGAAGCATATTATGATACTATTTTAAAAATGATATTAATTTTGTTTTAAAACAACATGACAAAATACATCTATTCTACAGCTAAATGAAAAAAGTCTGGAAGGACATGTGCCAAAACATTACAGCTGTTTTCATAGCAGAATGGTAGGGTGTTTGTTTTGTGCTCATGGTGGTTTGCTATGAGTTCATTTTCTTTCTGAATATTACTTCACAAAGTAACCTTGTGATTTTGATTTAGGTACTTTTCAGTTTATTGGTTTAAGAATATTATTACTTACAATTTATAATAATGTAATATAGATAAACTGTCCTTATTTATCATTTGAATTTTCTGTACTTTAAAATTTATTTTCTTGCATGTACAAGTCCTCAGATAAAGGCTTTTACTGGGGCTACGTCTTCCTTCCACTGATTTTGTAGGCTGCTTTGATGGTTTGCTGACTGAGGACATGTACTCCATCAGTTTCAGCAAGTTTGCAGTGAGTTTCTTTAGCAGAATCATTTTTACGATTCAAATATAAAATTAATGTGGGGTTCCCATGCACTTATGAGAAAGACAATTACTTTGAAACTAAGAGCACATATATTGTAGTAAAGATGACATACTTTAAAGTTACATCAAATTCATCATCTATTCATATAAAGTAACTAATAAATAAAAATTAGAGGTAAAATGTTCACATTCAGCTCTCATTAGAAATTAGCTAAATTATGCCCTGGCTGGTGTGGCTCAGTGGATTGAGCACTGGATTGCAAAGCAAAGGGTTGCTGGATTGATTCCCAATCAGGACACATGCCTGGGTTGCAGGACAGGTCCCCAGTAGGGGGCACATGAGAGGCAACCACACATTGATGTTTCTCTCCTTTTCTTTCTCCCTTCCCCCATCTCTAAAAATAAATAAAATATTTTATAAAAAGAAATTAGCTAAATTAACCAGTAGTTCTTACCATACGAAATAAGCCCTAGACAGATTACAATGAACATCAATGAAGTTTGTTTTTCAATTAATATTCTGCTTTGTCAGGCATTAACTGAAAATTACATATTAGAAAAAAGTTAATTTTATAGACTGTTTTACTTTGCATGAGAATAGTACTAAATAAATTATGTAAGTACAGTTTTCATTATTTCAGAGCAAAACAAAATTTCAGAGCAAAACAAAAGATATTCTCTCTTATGGCTAATGGATTTATGATTTACAGTAATGAACACTGATTTATGCAAGGACTTGGCAAGATTTCATGCTGCCATTTCCAGGAAAGTTAGCCTTTCCTCTCACCTGGAAGATTTGAGTTAATATATACTTGCAATTAATATTTGTCCATGAAAAGTTCTCTTTCCATTGACTGAACTAGAAAGAGCCTACAGAACTTAAATTCTGTGGGAATGCTGTTTACCAGGGTACAGCATGGGTTCTTTTTTTAAATTCTGAGAAGATTTCAACACATTTCTCAAATTTGTCCTGTGATTCTGTAGGACGTTAATAGCTGTTCGTGAAAACAGAATATTGTCATCAAAATAAGCTTGATTTATCTCATGCTAGAGTTGAACAGGATTTATTATTATGCTAAGTACAGGACTTTTCAGAAAACTTAATATAATAATATGTATTTTAAATTCCAAAGAGGTGAATATAGAATGCAACCTTTTCCCCATTATGTCTGAACAAGTAACCCTTGCAGTTTAGTGTTCTCAGAACATATTTTGGAAAACACTAAGTCAATACACTTTCAAAGTTTATTAAATAAAGTGTCATTTCCCATATTCATTTTACTATGCTTTAGAGTTCTTTGTCCTTGTTTCTCTGTGTATTTCTTATTATCATTTGCTCATCTCCCAAATAAATAACTCCTACAACCTGTTAAAGATAACAAAGCACAATAAGCATTGTTTAATTTTCCCCAGTGTGGAATTTTATGGAATCTAAATAGTTCACTAAGTTCATTTGTTTCAAACTTGAATGCATTTAACCATAAAGTTTATATCTTAGGTAAAGTAGGATGTTTGCTAAACAATTAGTAAGGTATATTTTTCTTAAAAAAGTAAATGTTAAATTTCCAATAAAAAAGAAAAAAAAACATTCAAAGGAACATATCTGCATATACCCACAAAAAAACAAGAACAACATTTGGAGGAAGATATATGAAAAATAATTATTTCTGTCTCAAACTTCTTGATTTGGATAAGTCCAAAGAGAAATCCAGAGATTTAACCATGTGATTATTTTTTATTTCAAGGACATCCAAATCATTTCCAGCTATCTTTGGGCTGGCAGTTGTACAAACAGTACCATGTTGAAAATAAAATAGTGGCTTCAGTAGAAACTAATTCTGTATTGATTACTTAGACCTAGAGTTATAGATCAAAATTTACTTACAGGTTAAAGTCCTTCAGCAGAATTTTAAGAATTAGGGCTTTGGCTGTAGTATACAGGTACAGGAAAAGATCATGATGATTGGTAGAAATAAAAATATAATATGATAGACTAAAAGAGAAAGTCCAGAAATAGACCCACATAAACATACTCAACTGAAAGTGGAGCAAAGGTAATAAAATGGAGCAAAGTATTTTCATCAAGTGGTGGTGGAGCAACTGAATATCTGCTCACAGAAAATAAATAAACAAAAAATCCAATATCAATATTTAGCCCTTAAACCCTGCACAAAAATTAACTTGAAGTGGATCACAGACCTACAGGTAAAATGCTTTGAACTGCAAACATGTGTATATGCCCCTCATACAACATGGTAGCATTAATAGGAGGTTTACAATTCTGCTCCACCAAGATAGAATTGAAAAATAAGGAATAAAACCATTCAAAGGAAAATTAACCAGAAATTATCTCCTCGTTCTTCCCCACTTTGGGGGAGCTTAGCTCTGTGTTTGAGGATTGAAGGGGGATTGCACTCTGATCAAAGCTTTCAGTAAGATTTTTTCCTCTTTCTCCTATGCTATGAACATGACTGGCAACAGAAGAGCAGTCATGCATGGTTGGGGGACACTTTAAACTTGGCAGTTCCAAAATGCCAGTGTTTTCAAGCTCCAATCTTTATTCATGAGACTTAACCTCGAAAATTCTTTTGATAACTTTCATATTATGCCTGCAAAGACTGACCTGGGATCTATGAAGGATTTGGGGATAAAAGCACCTGTAGTTATGTACTAATGGGGGCCCCAATGTGGACTTCGACAGTGAGGACAACATTATAGTGGAAATCATAATGCTCAGCCAAGATCTCATGTACTTCCTCATATTCCCTGGCTTCCCTTGCAATTCAGCTCAAACCACATGATTAGTTCTGGCCAAAGAACCATAAGCGGAAGTAATATGTATCTTTTATAGACAAAAACTGAAGTGCCTTTGTTGCTGCTCTCTTCCTAAGCTATCAAGTCCCTAGAAGCTATTTCTTAAGATGATATCACCACACAGAAGTAGACCATTTGTCAGTTTGGGTTGCTGAGTAACCATGTGGAGTATTTCCAATTGCTTCCCAGGGTTAGACATACAGTGATAGTAGCAGATAAACTTTTGTTGTATTGAGCCTCTGAACATTCAGTGTTAGTATGTTATGCAACATAATCTAGTTTTCACTGACTAATACATCAACAAAGAAAGAAGAATAACATATTGAATAAAAGTGTATCTTTCCTCCTCAAGGCCTAAACCCTAGAAATCTCCATTTTACTTGGAAAGAAACACAAACAATGAAAGGTATGAGATTTACAAAAATCTAGGTGGAACTTTTAAAGTACAGGCAAATGCTTGCCCTGAGAGAGAAGTGATAGGCAAGGGCAAGAAATGGTAAATCCACAGGAAAGGTAGGGCTTTACTTACACAATAGTTTAGAGCCACAGCCCCAAGCCTGGGAGCCCATGTCCAAATAAAGTCAACAGGAATTTTAACTGCCCAAGTACACTAATGTCTTTTAGAATGCCCCAGAATTTAAGAGATGGAGATCCACAGACATACTGTATTTTGCCATGTGTAATGTGCAGTTTTTGAAGGAAAAATAAGGATGCACATGGGTAGTACCTGAAATACCTTGTATCTGTTCTTGTGTTTTGTAATTTTTTGTTATATAAAATTTATTGTACTATAATATGTTCAAAGATAAATGCTAAAATTCCTTTATAATACAAAATACAAGTATCTAAATAAAATAATAAATACATAAATAAATAAATAGACAAAAACAAAAGGTTTTTCTCCTGAAAGTTTGGGCCAAAAACATGGGTGCTGATTGTACATGGCAAAATACTACAGTTAGCTTAGCCAGTACAGTGTTTTCAAATTGAATTACATTTGCTAATATTTAAAATTCAGATTTTGCACAAAAATCTGAAGTTCCAGCTTCTCCTGATAGGTGACGAGAGGTGACAACTCTGAGCCTACATTTGACCTGGTAACCACTGGCTGGAGTAGAGGAATGGACTGCTCTTTAAGGGAGCTACATGATTCCTCTTTTTACTCTCATCCCTACAGAGAGCTACAGTAATACAAGGTCTGTCCAGAAAAAGTCAAGCCATTGTTAATCTAACTAGAATGGTTTGCATGACATCAATCTTGCAGCCAAGAAGAGTGGACTGGAATACGTATGTATGAACAATGATGACTTCATTGTACTAGTCAGTGGGGGTGGTAAACACTGTTGACCACAGTGTCAATGCTGTTGACACTGGTAACTATGTGTACAATGTAGCCATTGCATTAAAAATTGACTGAGGGGGTAAAGCAATGAATCTGTATTAAATCTTACATTAAGCTTGAACATTCCTCTGTGGAACCTATTTAGATGGTTCAGAGGCTGCAGCTATGGGCAACTGGTGATAGGCAGCTTCATTAGCTCAATGTGCCCACTCATGTATCATGTCTTGTGTAGAGTGTTTTTTGAGAAACATCAAATCACACAGGTGACTCAGCTCCCTATAGCCCAGATATTGCACCCTGTGATTTCTGGCTTTTCCCAAAACTTAAAAACACCTTTGAAAGGGAAGAGATTTCAGACCATTGATGGGATTCAGGAAAATATAACAGGGCAGCTGATGACAACTGGCAGAACTGTGTGTGGTCCCAAGGTGCTTATGTTGAAGGAGACTGAGTCTTCATTGTCCTATGTACAATTTTTCTTGTATCTTCTTTAATAAATGTCTCTATTTTTCACATTACATACCTGGATACTTTCTGGACAGACCTCATTATGTGATACCACATGGCTCTTATAGTATTTGAGCACATGGCTTTTAAAGATTTTATTTTATTTATTTTTTAGAGGGAAAGGGAAGGAGAAAGAGAGGGAGAGAAAAAGAGAAACATCAGTGCATGGTTGTCTCTCATGTGCCTCCAACTGGGGACCCGGCTTGCAACCCAGGCAAAGGCCCTGACTGGGAATAGAACCAGAAACGCTTTGTTTGAGGCCAGCACTCAATCCACTGAGCTACGTGAGCTAGGGCTTACGTACATGGCTTTTAAACAGACTCACTGGGATATAATTTTCCATGACTTAAAAACTACCAGGCAATTTTGACAGCCACATTAGGGCCTTTAAGTTGTCACTAGAGTATCCTGTAATATACAACAGAAGTAAGTCATTAAAAGGTTTCCAGGAGTCTTGAAAGGGTTAAGACTCATGGAGAATGTTCCTGATTTATGCCTAGAGAGCAGTTTATATACTGTGAAAATCTGTGTCAAACTTCAACGTGTTCCTGGGAGTTATTTGCATTCTCTATTATCCCCAGGTGCCAGGAGCTATTCTCTATGTCCGATATACTGGCAACATGGAGGCCATGTCTGAGGCTTTAGCCCAGCCTCCAGGTATAAACTCTCCTGACGTGAGCACTCAGATATGTACATCAGCTGAGTGGATTATTCTCACTTTTCAATTATATGACCTAATTATCCTCTCCATGAATGAAAGAGAATATATTTATTGATTTTAGAGAAAGAATAATGGGAGGGGGTAAAGAGAGAGAGAGGTGAGAAAGAAACATCAATCGATTGATCGGTTGCCTACTGTGCACACCCTGACCTGGGATGGAACCCAAAACCTAGGGACCTGCTCTGACCTGGAATCAAACCCTCAGTCTTTTGGTGCATATGATGAAACTCCAACCAACTGAGCCACTCATCCAGGGCAAGGACAATATTTTATATACTTCATAAAAAGATAAAAACCTTAAATAAATTATATTTGCCATTCATGAAAAGATCCAAATAATTTATTTAACTGTAAATTGAAGTGTATTAATTAGGGCCTCTATATTTAATACATTTTCTGTAGAAAAAACAGTTATTTAAGGCAGAAGAGGATGAAATGTTGAAATTGTGTTTCTTTCAGTCATTCATCTACTTAGTAAAATAACAAAAGCACTTAAAAATGGTCCTGCTAGCTTCAGAATTTGTATTTATTTTTTCTATGATGGGGGCAATTTGAGATATAGGGCATACTTCTGTTTGCTGAACAGAAAAGTGTAAGCAGACACTACTTTTATATAATACTGATACTTGGATAAATGCGAAGAGAAACAGTATAACTATGGTAAATTACTTGACAATTGCAAGAAAACTGCTTTGAGTGTGGAGTAAGCATACAGATAAATAGCTGAAGGTTTTGTGATAAGCTGCAGAGTACCACTTATTCACACAAATGATTAACTGAAGGGTGTATTATTGGTCTAAGCAATAAGATAGAAATGATGAAAGAGTAAACTGGGAATGTCAAGAGGTGTTCTTCTCTCTTTTTAATAGCAAGAAATACAATTGTAGAGCAGAATCAGAAGGTATAAGATTGGAAAAAGTGCTGAACACGAAGGCTTTAGTCATACCATGAGTGAAATAATTTTCAAACTGGGGTTGTATTTCTTTTCCCTAATGAGTAAATGGATAGCAACTGAATGCATTATTTTTAAGAACAACTAGAGTGGGGTAATAACTTATTAAACTAATGCTGTTTGTTTCCTACTTTCACCCTGACCTTAAGAAGACATGCCCAACTTTCTTCTAGCACTGTAGCGCTGAAAAGAAGAGATCACCTGGCTGAGTCACTTTATTTTATGGATGAGATAAAGGAAGTCATAGGGACAATAAATGGCAGGAAAATGATTAGTATTCTGATTCCTAACTCCAAACATAATATGGCTTATATTACAGCTTTTTGTCCTAACACATCATTAAAAGGATACCAGGCACTCAACGCACATAACTGACTTGCTGCTACTCTGCTCACAGTTCTACAGTCTACATTTCAAGAAACTACACATAAAAGTATCTTACAGTTTGCAAGTGTCTCACATTGTTTAGTATTGTATGTAATTGCTAAAATTATTATTTCAGGTTAATGTACACACATCACTTTAGATACTCTAAACTATTATCTGTACAAGAAAATTTTACTATGAAGTAATTAATATACATAGAGTACATAGATATAGGGTCTGGCACAAATAACGCCCCTTTTTATTACAAAATATTTTATTAAAAAATCATAAGCATTTAATTCTGTAATATAATAATACCACACTCAAGAACCCCATATGATATCTTAGGTTAAATGTTGAAATTAAAATTATAAATTATTACACCCATTTATTACCTTACCAACCACACTCAAGCAGGCCTTACTTCTGCCAGATACTGTGTATGTTTGTGCGTGTGTATATACATATATATGTATGTATGCACACATATATGTATATGTGTATATACAAAGTTTGCAGGTCCTCATTTATGATTAGAATCATGTTTATAATTTAATATATGTTCAGTCTAAAAGCAACTTTAGGCTGCTTGCGGGTTTACCCATGAGACTCTCAGAGATCTCTTGATGAACATTTGCATTTGAAATGTTTCTGACGAAGATTGTAAGATGCAGGTTGCTTACCAGAAAACCAGAGCATTTGACAACAAAGCATGACCAGCAGTGATGCAGGGGCCATGGCAGAGCTCCTCATGGGTGGTTGTTTCATATTGTCTTTAAAATAGTGTATTGTAAAAAGCAGCTTCATGATATACCAGATTAAAGACTAACTGGATATGACAAATAAATGCAGAGAACCCTGTATATTGTTGGGAAAACTGGCTAAATTTGAAAATGAATTGTGCATTAGGCAATAGTATTGTATTAATTCTTATTTCCTAACATGACAATTTTTCCAGGATTATATAAGAAAATATACTTTGGCAAAACTTAATTATTTAAAAGTACAGGGGCATGAGGTATACAACTTATTGTGAACTTGTTTGGGGAAAATATAAATAAATGTATGTATAATATACTTTTGTATATATGTATAAATATTTATACTGTGTGTTTAAATAATTTTTATATATATATTTATTTATAAATCTGGTAAACATTTACCCAAGTTGCTACAATTCTGGCAACTTTTCTGTAAGATTGCAATTATATTAAAATTAAAACTTAGGGGAAAAGCAGCTTCATGAAGCAATCTTATTTTCACCTCAAATCTTAATTTTGCATGCATTCCTTATTTGTTAGTCCTAATCTGTTTTGCATATTTGTCGACATAGTACCTAAAATTGCCTGATAACATACTTTTAAACCCAGCTGCCAAATGTGCTATAAGTAATGTCAGTGATACAATAAAGAATATAGAAAGTGGGTAGTAGCATGAAAATATGTGTTTCAGCTTGCAAATGAAAGTGATAGGCAGAGAATGCAGACTTTTAAAGAGACATGAACATACAGTTTTCTTATCATGTAAAAATCCTTTATATTTTCTCTAACATATAACCAAAAAGTGACCTGCAGGCATTTGCTGTCAAAAAGATGTCAATGTTACACTGTGAATAGCAATGTAGACAGATAGTGACAAGAATGTGTGAAGGTTCCTAAACACGTTATCTGAAAGTGAGGTTGGTTTGGGGCTAGATTTTAATATACTTACCCCATTTATCTTCGCTTTCACAGCAATGGTGATGGCAACTGACAGTGTAATTATCTTTCAAGGACTGAACTGGCCTAAGAAATATTCTTCTAGTGTGTCACACACTGTTGATATTAAACTGGTGACATGAGAAAACATCTGGAAAAAATCTGGGCATAAGGAAGTTTAGGGGATCTAATCCAAGCTAGGTTTTGGCTGATTTACTTCAATTCACTCAAATCTCATTTAATAACATAAAATAACACATGGAAAAAGAAAAGTAAAATGTTATCCTTTGTTCCAGGCTGACTAAATGAAATTACATGCAAGGAAAAGAGTTTAAGGATCCCTCATCTGCACCCCACCTTTCATTGATCATTTCATTGTCCCTGCTAGCAGAACAAACAATGTGCTATATCCCTGTCTTTCAAACTATGTTTTAAAGGGCTTTATAAGCATGAATTTCCTGCAAAGTACCAGCAGAAGTGTCCAATAAAACATATTATTTTATTTCTTTGATCAATTCCTACCATGCTCTGTTAACTCATTTATCCTAAGAAAATGCATTTTTCTCTTCAACTTATAAAAGAGAGATTTTCACAGCTATCTACATAAGTGAAATATATTCTTTAATAATTAAGATGCCAAGATAATTCATAGTCTTCCTTTTAAGACATTCTTAAAAGGAAGCTACATATTCTTTCTTATTATGTCTAACATTTGAAAATCTCACATGAAATCTGAACAGAAACATGAAGAATGGGTAGAGTTTTGCACAAAGTCTTTCCTGGGCCATAATGAGCAAAGTTCAAATGCAGCATGACTCTAATGAACCCAGTATTATCAGCCTGGACAAGGTGTAAGAAAGTGCAGAGAAAAAGAGGTACCATCTAGCTTCTGAGGGTGGGAAGTCTTTGATACAGAGAGGAGGATTAGATATCTAAACTAGATATCTCTCAGTCTTCTCTGTCATCTCTGACTGACACTGATACCAAGGTCTGAAATGTGCATCTTTCTAATTCTCATTGTTATTATTCAGTCCAGCACTCTATCCTTACCTAGGAATTAGAATTTGTGCACAGTTATACACATTCATTTATTGGCAGGTCCTATTTGCTGCTAGTCACAGCACTGGCAATAAAGGAAGCTTCTGACTTTCTTTTCTGATTTCCTATGCCTGCCATGACTATGTGTTCTACTCAAACTATGTTCATTTCTACTCACATGTAAGATGCATTATGGTACATTCTCAGTTGTTCCCTGACTCACTAGCTCCATTCTAATGCACCTATTTCCTTTCATGTCCCATTTCCCCAAATTAATCTGACTCATTATATTAAACACAACTCCAAGATCTTATTTTGATGTCTGTCATGGAGATCATTCCCATCAGAGAAGATATAAATAAAATGCTGATTTGACATCAGCCTTACTTTGGAACTACTTTTTAAAGCAATTCTTCATCAAGGTCTATCTTAGATAACACCTCAAAGATCTCAGAAAAGTTGCTACTGTTTAAAATGTTAGAAGAAAATTAATAACCTTTATGTATACAAAGTATGGCAATGAACTCTAATAAACCTATAATACACACACAAACACACACATATACATGCACATATAATACTTTCTAGTACTCATTTTCTTCTGTCATGCATTTATAATATCACAGAAAGAAATATTTTGGAATCTCCATGTTTGGATTTAGTTAAAAAGTTATTAGGAGACCTGAAAAGTTTAAGTGCTCATAATCATAGCTGCTGGCAAGAAATGTGGTGGAAAATGGGACTTTTCACACTAATTAACTATATTCGCACATGGGTTTCATTTTCCACATCACATACTTATATGAAGGCTCCACAGCATAAAGGGGTCAGGATCCCATCTGAAACAAAGACAGCTGTGAAGGTCTTGTATGGTTGTTTCATTATGGATAGAGCTAGAAATACATCAATAACAGAAGATGATGGAGGTTGGGGGTAGGGCAGTGATATAGTAGATACTAACAGTATATATTGTATAGTAATAAAGTAGGTAGTAACAATGAAAACAATTATGAAAACAATTAAGAAAATTAAATTTTTAAATTTAGGTGGAGAAGGACAAAGGTGGGGAAATGAGGAACATCTGTAAGAGTGTCAACAATTCAGAAAAGAATTGGTTGTTTGTCTAGAATAAAAATAAATTTTCTATATTCAAAGCTTCATTATGACTATCTCATTTCCAATGATAAGATAGGGACTGGTCCCTTCCAGGAGTAAGTCAGGCCTGATTTTCATACTGATTCAGCATGATCTTGACACACAAAGCAGCAAAGACTTTTCTACCAAGAAAAGTACATGTGTAATTGTTGGGAGCTACTAAATAGTCTCTTGTTCAACATGGGATGTCAAGCAGAGATGCTGCAGTAGCTCAGATAAAACAGCAGTGTGCTCTGTTCTAATTTGAATTCCCTCAGCACTCCCCAGAGTTCACAGGCTTCAGAAGAAAAAGCAGCAGCTTCTCACTGCAGTACAGCTTGCCTAATGATAATTACTGATACATAACTTAGCATCGAATAACAAAAGTCAAAGGCACTATCTAAAAATTCCTCCCAAACATGTGCTGCTTCTCATTTTATCTAAAAATTCCTTCCAGACATGTGATTCTTCTCATTTTATCTCTTTTTTTTTCACTGATTTATTCAGTCATTTATTTTTTTTAAATTGCTTGATTTTCACAAAACATAAGGGGAAATACCCTACTGGGGGCAGATGAGGCCCAAAAGGTAGTGATGTTGGGCAACATGGAAAAGACTGCATTTAATTTAATTTAGTGGTACTGAGCAACACAGAGAATCTCTCACAAAGTCTAAGCAAGAAAACACTCCATTTAGTTAGACTCAGCCCCAAATGTGAGACTGAGCTATAATTAGGCCCAATGATAACCTCACTACAATGTGCCAGCATATTTCTGAAATCTGAATGAATCTATGATCCTAGAGAAGAGATATTTTTATCTTTCTGTTTCTCTTTTCACATGTTGTTGGAAAGTGGAAAAGCTTATTGCATAATTCATGCTTATTCCAATTAATGCATAATGAGAATATACTGGATTTACCAGCACTTCAATGAATTAGGGTATTCAGAAAAGGAGGGTAAGGTGCTGTGAATGGACCCTGAAGAAAGTCATTGCATTGCTTTTCCATTAGAACATCACTTGCCTCCATATCAGAAGTATGAACCCTTTGTGGCCTCTAATTACACTTAAAGTACCACCACACTTTTTTGCCACATTATCTTAGGATTAAGTGTTCTTCTTTTGGGGGTAATAATTTAAATCAGAGATGATTTTAGGTCTTTTAGATTTAGCCATCTTGGAAAAAATAGACTTTGATCATCTAGTTGTTTCCTTGCTGTCTGTCCAACCTATTCCCCTTCTGTTTTGAACATAAACCAGATCCATTTAAAGCATAATTACTTGTCCACAAATGAAAAAAATACATTGATGTGTCCAGAAGTGCCATGATTATTCTTGACTGATCAGGTCATTTTTAATGATGAAAAACAATAGCTCCCAGCATTGTATTTTTTCTTTTGAATAATTATCATCATTATCATATTCTGATAGCTAAAAGATGAGTGTATTTATTAATTCATCTTACTTAGTATCCTAGAATCATATAAAGTAATTGTTTTATTTTCTTTGTGTGATAGATGAAGGTTATATTGATCAAAGAAATTAAGAAATTCACCTAAGTTTCCTCAGATAGTTCACTGGTAAAGATGGGAGTCAAACTCCAGTCTCCTAATTTTACTGTAACACACAGTCTCACCTTTCACAGGTATCCAGCCAGCTACAGACTAGGGGAACTATCATAAAGAGTTGTCTTTTTAAACGATAGGAGTCTTAAATGGATAGCCAATCATTTCTTCAACCAAAAGTCTTAGAGTTTGAAGCAGAACATAACTTGCTTTATGCCTGTGCTGTTTTTACTTTGGATAAATTAAAGCTATTCAGCTTAGAATACAGTAAACTATCACATCCCTCTAACCTCCATGCCATAATCATTTGAAAAAATATTTACAAGAGTCAGATATGGATTAGAATATTAGCTTTCTATATTGTTGTTCACATGTCCTTTATAATTGTATGGACAACAACAAGGGGGGATGGAAATGGGGGAGGGAAGGGAGGGCAGAGGTTGTGGGGAGGGGTGGAAGGAAAAGGCAGAAAACTGTACTTGAACAATAATTTTTTTTAGTCAGAAAAAAAACACAAAACAGAATATGAGCTTTCTTATTGGGAAAACTAAACTTGAGACTGCAGCTTAGACACAAGTTCAAATGTCTTTCTAAACAATGACTCCATATTCATACCTTGAGACTAACAGGTACTGAGAACTGGGTTTGCAGGGCAGACAAGTAAGCAGAGGACTTCACAGAAAATGTGATCTGCCTTACCCCTTATCAAGCACTGTGAGCCCAACAGGAGTAACCACATATGAGAAGTGGCCCTTAAAACATTGATTTCACTCAACAAAGGAACATGGATCTATGGATATCAGCCTCTTGTCGTTAAATTAATAATTTCTCCTCCAAGGAGAGAAGATAGAATGATTGTGATAATTCAGCTCATCCCTAATTCTTCAAAAAATTCACTGAAGTTCTCATTTTCTGAGGTGGCAAGAATGTGAGAAATGAATAAGAAGATGGACCAGATTGCTTCTCCACAAATAAAAATCAACTTTTATCTTAAATAAGATTGCTGTTTTCAACATTTTAACTAAAAAGGAACTACAAATCTATTTTATTTATTTTTTTCACATTTTTAATTGTTGTTCAACTACAGCAATAAATGGATTTGTCTCCATTTCCCCCCCACCACTTCCCCTCACCCCAGCCATCTCCACTTCCCATCCTTGATTCTCCCCCGCTTTGGCTTTGTCCATGTGTTCTTTATACATGTTCCTGACAACCCCTTTTTACTCAACAAAAATCTGCAAGATACATTTAGTGATCTTATCCAAAAAAAAAAAGGATTTAATTGGGACTATTATTTAAAAGTTTTGTTCATTATTGCTACCAAATAGTTCTAAGCTCCAATCCCCATCTACATGTAACAGTCCATTTGAGAATATTTAGTTCATTACACCAAAAGAAAAATGCACTCTTTTATACCATGGAATGGTTTACCTAGAGCATCTGAAATTATTTGTAATAATTCAACACGATCTTGATTTTTGATAGTCACTTAAACCAACCTTTTCTTATAAATGAATGAATGAATAGATGGGTGAATAAGTAAGTAAGTAAGTAAGTAAATAAATTAATTAATTAATAAAATAATGCTATAAGGTCTTCCGTAACTTTATTTCTGTAGGAAAGAATTCCAGGCCCAGATTTAAAATTCACTGGGCTGCCTGAAGACTGCCTTCCCAACCAAAACTACTTGAGCTTGCCAGAGAAACATATTGCTTATGGCCTTCCCAGATTTTGGTGAGACCTAAGAGATGAGAGAAAATTTTTAAAAAAGGGCACACCTCACTGAAATTACCTGAAACACTCCTTTCACCAAGATATGAGTAAGGAGAAGCTCCATCAATTTTGTAAATATTTTAGTGACTGTTTTCTGTCAGCCAGATGGAAAAATGTAGAAATGTCTTATGATTTCAGTGCAGAAAGGAAGGTGCTGGGGTGGCAGGGCCCACACATTAGTAGTTAGGCAGCTGAGGCACAATTGCATGGAGAGCACAGTGCATAACAGATCAGCAGGCTAATTGAAATAGAATGACCCACTGGCATCTTATGGTCATGGTGAAGGGATCATAAGGTCTCTAGAGCCAAAATACATGGGCAGCCAACGATAGTCTTGCTTGCTTTGTGTCAGGATCTAATGAACTTTAGCTGATACAGTAGTAGACTAACCGAGCATCTGACTTTATATATGATTCTTCTCATCTTTTTATATCTTAATCCAGATCATCACATAGAATTGCATGAAATATTTAAATATAGCTTGCTTAGTGTCTAGCATTAGTGGACAGGCAAATGTTAAATGAGTACTGTATAAGACCATCCCAATTAAAAGTGATTTCTGAATGGTTGCTTGTGTGCGGGACAAGAAGGCTCCTATACAACATGGCTGGTGATGGAACAAAGAGGAAAATGTCCTGGGCTGTCCAAGAATAGTAATCTGCTGGAGCTCAGTAAGACAAACTCTAAACAAATGTCTCAGAGACCAGGAGATGCTCTAATAACAGCCGTGCCAAATTAAACCCAATTCCTCTTCCATGCTCTCTGTAATCCATCATGAGCTTGGAAAGACAAAATCTGAGACTGTTTAGAGTGCTCTCCATAGTAAACATGTCTGACAACTGGGGCTAGATAATCCTATGGGCCTTTTTGCTTAGCTCATAGAATATCTGACTTGACTGGTAGGGTCTCTGGCAACCATAGGTTTTTAAAGTTCTGGTTTGGAGATAATCCAAGGGCCAATGCAAGTTTCCTAAATCTGTGTAGC
Source organism: Anoura caudifer (assembly GCA_004027475.1). NCBI lineage: Eukaryota > Metazoa > Chordata > Mammalia > Chiroptera > Phyllostomidae > Anoura > Anoura caudifer. Next base: position 26,737 of record PVKU01008472.1, read on the forward strand.
AGGGAAAGCCCAAAGATCAAGCTTAAATTACATTTCTTTTCTTTGGGTTTTTGTGTTTTCTGTTTTTTCATATTGTTTTAAAAGCCAAATGGAATGTTCTTTTTGTTTTTTCCCCTCCCTGTGCATCTGAAGCATAGCTATTTTTCTCCATGCCATATCTAAGTAATAGAATCAAAAGCTCTAACACTACTACCTAATCAAAAATTTAAGAGAAAGAAGTATGAGTGCTAACCTGCATCTTATTGTTCTAACTGTATTTTAGAGCATTAGGCTGATTTTTACTAAACAGAATTGTACCTAAGGAAATCTGAATTAATATTGGAAGAGTTTCAATATTTGCTTACATAAAATAGAGTGCCCTGTTGAATTTAATTTTTGAATGAAGAAATGTAGAGAAGTAAATTATTTGCTATTTTTATTCTAAAAGTAAAATTATAATAAATGAATCAGCACCTACTATTTGTATGTGAATTTTATGTTGCTGCCAATTTCTCTTTACTAATAATTCTTTGACTGATTAATCCATGCCTGTATGATTGTTCAGAGCTTGCCCTACTTGCAATGGTCAAGCTTGAATGCCAAGCTGCTATAAGCTTTAGATGGTGAAGTTGAAATTTATGGAATAAATCCCAAACAATAAATAAAGTAGGACTCTCTATATATGGGCAAGTGTTTTCCCCTTTTCCCTGACAAGCATCAGTCCTACAGTGTGATCTGAACTCAGGTTCACCCTTTGTAGCAAATCTTACCAACCAAGACAGAGAAGTCAGAGCAGAAATGAAGGTCTACTGACAAGACACAACGCCCCTCCCAATATACTCAGTTTATATGTCATTAATAAGAAAACTATGACATCATGAAAAACAGAAATAGACACAGTGATTCTTTTTGGTAATATCTCCTGAATGCTTTTCTTCTATTCTAAAGGATAAATAGTAAGCATATTTAGCCATGTGAACTGCATTGTAATATAGAATAAATACAGTTCAAGTAGTTATCTTCAAATATTTTTAACATTGAAGAACCTCATGACTATAAATAGCACATACCATCCAACCCAAAATATTTTGGAAAGTGGTAGAATAATTTCAGGTTACCAATAACGGGACACCATAAGTACCCTGAGGTTATTTTATCTCTGGGTAGATATCTTCAGCTTAAGCAAAGTTTTCAGGAAAAGATAAGCCAGATGTCTTAGTATATATCAAGAGACCCATGATTCTTTAAGTAAACACAGTGCCCAAATATATCATTTATATCAGAGTAACAAGCATTCCAGAAACACGTATTACAAGTGAGCAAGCCTCCAGCACAACCCTGTATTCTGAGAAGCCAGAAGGTTTAATCCCCAAATAGATTAAACTAGACAGATGGGTAAAACTGTTTACAATGTTCCCAGAATGGTTGTTTTTGTGATATGCCTCAAAGAAGACCCAGATGCACATGACCCACTTAATTTTCCTTCTCTAAGCCTCTCTACTTCACTGAGCCAAGCACAGTTCAGAAGCAGGTCTGAGTATGTCAGAAATGCATGAGATCCAGAGAGCCCTGTTTATGACCTGAGAGTGATAAAGATCAGGGCAATGAATCCTGAGTAAACTGCCTTCAAACCAAATAAACATGTTCTTCATTTGAAGATTATGCCAAGTTGTAAATGTCACACACTCTGTATTACAGTTAATTTACGGTTATTTCTAATGTCAAACTTTCTTGATAGGTGGGATAAGCTCAGAGTATAAATTTGAAAATTCATTGTTCCAACTGTCGACCTCTTACCTGTTCCTCCAGACTTTCAGTGATCTGTTTTAGACTAGCAAAAGGCAGAACCAATCCATCACTTCCCATGATCAAGAGTTACAATATGTGCCTGTTTTATTTTCCTGGAAAATGCTAGATCATTGTGAAAGTACGGCTTTAAAAGTGTATTAAACTCTGTTGATAAAACCATAAACTACTTGCAACAAGAAGAAATTCGAATGAAAACATTTGGTTTAAATAATGTATAAGCTTGGCAATTCTAAAATCTCATTCATACCCTTTCATCTCCCTATTCTAAAAGTGGAACAGGAGTGGATGGAATTAGGGCTCTGACGTGGGAGTAGATAGGGAGGAGAGGAGAGCCTCTCTATTCAGGACTATGGCTGCTGGAGGGGAATCTGAAAGTCTCTGAGTTTGTGAGCTTCCACCCTTTGCCATCTCTCATTTCTTCCTCACTTGACCACCAGAGCCCACTCCACACACTCCCTCCTTCCCCTTTGATACACATGCTGAGACCCCTTTACATTCCCTGTCTTTGGAGATTTGCTATAACCTAACCATGTACAATCAGGAATAACTCAAATTCCAGGAGCATAAACATAGCTTCTGCATTTTTGTGGCAGTGCTCTAGGAAGCAAGAATTCTCTCCCTTGAAGTTTTGTATAGTTTGAAATGAATAAAAGCCAAGGAGTCTATAGGCATGGACATGATGTTCACAGGATTAGTACGGGAGTGGCTATTTATTTCCATCAAGGCTAAAAAGCTAAAGTCATTTCCTTCCAAACAAAGGTCTTTTAGGACATTTTTATTCAGTATTCAGAATTTAAACTCATGCCATCTTTATGGCCCAGCTTGCTACCTCAGCTCCATTTAACCTTTTTACCCTTTGTCACATTTCCAAAAGAAAGCAAATTCAAAATAAGAATCTGTATATAAAGAGTTAGAATCAATTTTATTAAACAATTCCAACAAATAACTCTTCTAAACATACAAGTAATAAAATGTTTTGTTTAAGAAAATGAATATTGTATAGTTTGTTATTTATTTGTATTTTGTTTGTTTGTCTCACCAGGTGGGACTACCATGATATAGATTTGACTGTTAAAAATTAAATACTTGATAGAAAGATTAACATATTATACTAAATTTTCATCTTAGTTGAAACACATTCATATTTACAAGACTATAAATAATCTATATTTAAGTAACATATTTTGGATTTACCTTTTTCATAAACAAATAATTATTTTAGACCTATGTGGGCAGAGGGAAATGTAATATAGAACAACCTTGGAAACACTTCTTTTCTTCTTTCAGCATCGTCCTGGAGTGAATTCCTTTCTCTTCACCTTCACCCTTCAACTCTTTGCTCCTCCTGTGGATCCTGACTGAGAGAGCTGCGCTGTTAAGGGCTCTGTGCATTATTGGCACTTGTGCCCTCCACCCCACTGCTGATATTCAACAAGTACTGAGTCACATGCATTTTCCCTTCCAAATCTCTTTCCTGCCCAGCTATATCTCCACATCTTCACTACCACTAGAAGATTTGTGACTGCCGTTGTCATGCATGTGGATTACAGCACTGATCTCTAATGAGTTTTTCCTGCTTTGCTAGCTCTCATACAATTTTTGTAATGCCTGATGAATGGGCATGTGAAAGACTAAACTGATTTTGTCCTTTTACTGGTTAAAGCTTCGTATTGGTTCCTGCTACTCCTAGACAAAGTCCCTACTCCTCAACACAGTGTTCAAAACCATTGTCCAGCTCTCTATCTCATTTTATCAGGTTCATTCTGGCCACATTGATAATTTTTTCAGTTCCTTGAATATAACTCATTGTTTAAAAAATACCTCTTTTACTCAATAAATACTTCTGAAATGCCCATTGTGTTCCAGGTTTTGCTCTAAATGTTGAGAAACAGGGGTGAACAAAGACAGTCTTTCTGACCCCACCATAAATTCCTACAGTAATGGGGCTTCCTCTATCATTGCAGGCCCTAACCTGTATTGTAACTGACTGATTTTTGTCTGTATCAACACTAGAGTCTAAGCTCTAGATTGGAGGGGGTATGTTATATTTATTTTGTTCATTCTGATGTTCTCTGCCCCAGCAGAAAGCCTGACACATAGCATCAATAACATATTTTATAAAATAAATTGACTCTGCTATTTATACCATAAATCCACCAGTTGCCTGTTAAAAGAAGGGTGATATGGTTAGATCAAAATGGGTAATTTGTTATGTACCAAAGCAGAACCAATTTTCAACAAAGTGTAATAGTACTTTTGGGGGGAACTTTTAGAATCTTTGTTACAGTTTCCCCAAAAATAGCCCTGAGAGAAAGACTTCAGTACAGTTAGTTTACTTGAGAAGTGACCCCAGAAAGTACAAGGGAGGTAGTAGGAAACAAGGCGGAGAAAAGAAAAAAATTCAATAAAAACATGGTTACCAGGGAGGGTAACAGGGGCTCAGATTGCATCTGAGGAAGCACATAGGATGCTCCTCAAATGGTCCAGTGAGAAACTGAGATATAAGGTATTTATTCACTGATTCCTGCCCCTTGTTGGTTAAGGGGTGCCCTTGGATGTGTTTAATTTTTGTCACTTCTAGGCTACCATTCACTGGGACTGAGGAAAACTTCCAGGGCACTGGAGAAGTCCCTGGAAAAGGGAGTAGGGAAATGGAGGAAGGAAATCTGTCTGCATACAGGGGTTCTCTTCTCTGGGGTTGTAGGCAGACTCAGAGGGGACAAGGCCTAACAGAACAGGCATCATCAGCATCAACTACAGCACAGTTTGACACACATATTTAATAAAAATGTAAAAATCCGGAGTGTCCCCCTTTTACCAGTATCTACTTACTAGAAGATTAGAGTATCACCAAATAATAACAGATTTCTAAGACACCAGAATTCCCTGAAGATTAGACCCACATAGGCAACCACAAAAGGGCCCTGAAGATACAAATGCTTCAGAGTGGTCTGGAAAGCTAAGGAAAGATTATGAGCATCCACACTAGCTTACAAGTTGTTAACACAACAATTCAGGAATTATGACAAAGGTCCTGATCATGCTTCTGGCAAGAGAGTGATGTTTCTTTAACTGTGTTCCAAGAAAGGGCAGAACTTCTATTAAATTACAGTGGGAGGAAAACACACGATCCCACTCCATGTACTTACCAAACCTTCTCTGAGTCTGATAAATTAATAAATATGCATTAGAAAATAAATCATAGATTTCCTTGAGCAAAAATTATACATGCATTTGAACAACCAGAAAATTTTGCCTCCTTTTTAAAAGTAACAAATGCTTATTTATTTATGTATAGATCATAAATAAAAAATATTTTTATTTTTATAAAATATTGGTCACATAGGAAAAAATATTCTTGTATGTAAAACAATGTAATGTAAATAGAGATTTAAGACAGTTGTCTGTGGAAGTCAAGCTTAAAAATACCAAGATACACAAAACATGAGGCTTTAAGTATGTATTTTCCTCTCCACTCCCTTCTGAAACTTCACTAAAGTGATAGCACAGTAATGATGATAAATGAAAACACACAGGAACAGAAAATGGAAAGTAAGTCTATAAAAGATAAGAAAGCCAATATTTTTCCTAAATGTATGGGATGAGAAGTATAAGAGTGAGGAAGAGAAACTAAAATATAAGAGCTTGCAGAGAAGGTAACTACATAACAAGAAGCCAGTGACTATTGTCAGAGAACACTGAAGAAGATCCAGATGTTCTCCCTGCACCAGTGAACAAAGGGGCAAAGTTTGGGGCTAAAAAGAGAGGGTTGGTTAAAAGTCTCTGTGTGGAGCAGCTGGATATCCTTATGCCCTGACTGCCCTACATTTCCTGAGCTGCTCTCCTCCCTCAAACCTACCATGGCAGGAAACAGGGAATATTCATCTCTGATAGGATTATAAGGTCACAAGTTTGTAATCATCAATATAATAATTGATTTAGGTGAAACACATCAGCATATGCTAAAACTATAGGATAAAATTTTCAGAGGGTGAAAGAACAGAACATTTACACAGTCTGAAAGTGTCATTTCTTGGATTATTTAAAAATTATTAAAAGAAAAATATACCTATAAAATAAAAATTATATAAAGGATACTACCATTACAAAAAGTAGACTACTAGATGACAAGAACTACCAGATGTAATGTACTGGGAAAAATTATATCAACTATAAACATTCTTATGGAAATTATAGTATGAATTTAATTTTGAAAAAATAAGATAGTTTCAAAATGTGGAACTTTCCAAAAATAATGTGTTTTGATGCTTTAAATAATGGCGATTTCACTGAACACACAAGAAAAGATGGGGACATTTTTCTAGGTTATAGGAGAATAAAGAGATCCAGTGCCTAAATGTGAGGCATTGGGTACTATATTAACAAAAACAAAAACAGAACACACCATTGGGACAACTAGAGAAACAGAAATATGAGCTGCATGTTGAATTGTATTAGCACCGAGTTTCTTGAGTATGATAATGCCCTTATTGTTATATTTCAAAAATCATTTTTCTTAGAAGAAATATTTTGCAGTATTTATAAAGGATGTTTCAGTATCTCCTGCTTCATGTTTAATTTCAGAAAGTTCTACATAGGTAGATACGCAGTATGTATGTTTGATATGCCTGTACATAACAAGTTCTACATAGGTAGATACCCAGTATGTATGTTTGATATGCTTGTACATAACAAGTGAACAGACAATAAATACATGGTTTGAGTTAATATAGTCCCTGACTGTGAAAAGAACATCCCCACATGTGCCAACCTGATGATTTAGCAAGATTCAGTGGGAATCTTCAGTGAAGATGCTTGGATTATATAGGAGGATCACTGGGACTGAGGCAGACACAAACGGATGAACTCCTTCTAGGGTCTGGGGAATTGTGACAGCAATGCCAATGCTTCCCTTTACCTACTGGAGATGAGACTTTGGGGTTAAAGTAAAATCTTAGTCTCTGTTTAATTCCATTACCCAAACAATTAGAGCATACTTAGTGAGGTACCCAGTGTTTAAGAGATGATTGGTATGTGTGTGGAATACAGCCTAACTTGTAAATTAAAACCTAAGCTAGGAGTAAAAGATTGAAGTGGATTGGCTTCCAAATTCATGTAATTAAGATCTTCTCTCTATATTTGTGCAAATCACATGCTTTTTTGAGGAAAAGATATTGTCAGTCAGCCAGATTTTCTAGTTCTATTTCTGTCTCAATCTCCATTAACAGCAAAGCTTACAAAACAAATATAGTTTAAAATAGAAAGGTAAAAACTAAAAATTATCTAATTTCTAAAAAATAAAATTATTTTTATTGATATCCTTTGATAGTCTCAGTTATTTACTAGTTAAATATTGGTTCATTTCAGTTATCATTGTTGCAGAACAAATTAATTCAAAATTTAGCATTTTATATGCTCATAATTCCTAGGGTCATGTCATGATTCAGGAAAGGCTAGGTTGAGAAGTTTTGTCTAAGATTCTCAAAAGGGTGAAATTGAATATAGTTGAGATTGAAATCATCTGAAGTCTTGACTGGTTTGGACATCCAAAAATTTTCAATCCCATGACTAACAGTTGATGCTGGTGTTGGTTGGGAGCTTAACTGTACTGTTGGCCAAAGTGTCTATATATGTCCTCTCATGCATGGTAGTCTCAGGGTAGTACTATTTTTTACATGGTGGTTTGCTCCCCCCAGATACGAAAACCCATGAGAACCAAGTAGAAGATACATGGCATTTACTGACCCTGACTTGGAAATTTTACATTATTTCTGCTAAATTCTATTAGTAAAAATCACATCACTAACCTAGATTCAAGGGAAGAGAATGTAGACTCCCTTTCAGATGGTAAATGTTAAAGAGTTAATAATATGTTTTAAAACCACTATGTTTCAATTGTGGAGTTTTAAACATTTTTTATTAGAACTCTAAGAATGTAGGCTTTTACTAGATGAATCAGAATAGATAAAACTTAAATTACATTTACATAATTAGATAACATGGTAAAGCTAAGTTCTGAGACTATCTCCACATATTAAATATTGAACAACCAGGTAAACGGGGGGATAGATGAATGGATGGTGAATGGATGTAGATGGATGTATGGAGGGATGGATGGATGAACAAATGGGTGGATGGACAGATCAAAAAATCAGGGGATGGATGTACATAACAATGAAAGAACTACCTGTGTGAATTCAAGAATATTACGTGGCTACTTCCAACCCTGAGGCTTGATTGCAAACATCAATACTGGGGTTGCAAACATCTTTTAGAGGTGCTTGTACAAAAATCACCTAAAGATGTTCATTAGAAACAATTACTACATAGGGTGAAACCAGAATAGAGAGAAGGTTCTGACATGAAAAGTGTTTAAAAGGCATAATAAGGAAGTGGAGATTTACACAGGAGAAGCTTCACTGGATCAACACAGAAATCCATCTGTCTTGGCCAGCTGCTCAATTCTGCTACAGACTTGGTAGCACAATGTCAGCTCGTGGCAGGAGACAGACCGTCCTCTGAAAATGGGAATCAAAAAAAAAATTGGCATAGGAGAACAATTAAATGATTTATTTCATTCTACAAATTTGCAATCACATTACATGTGTTCTTTAGTTTTTTCAGCCATGGAAATTACTAGGTTACAGAACCAGACTGAGATAAATACTAAGATAATGGGAGGTAATATGAGAGGCACTATTTCACTTATTTAAAAATCTAAAGGCTACAACTGAGCTAGTTTTCCAGTTACAACATATGGCTTAGAGACATGATCCCTCATCACAAAAATGAAATAGAACTTGTCATCATGGACAGATTGTTAGGAGCAAAAAATGATGGCAATGGGCATATTATGAGATAAGAACAGCTAGTTCCGTTATGTTTGGAGTGCTCTAAAAGCTTCAGTAGCATTTGTTTTGCTCCCTGGATTGGTTTCATCTATCTAGTACTGCTGAGAATATTTTGACAGTGGAAATTTGTGAGATGAAGCAAGCTCCACCATGCAGTGACATTTATTAGAATATCCATGATGGAAGGAGGATGGGTCTGAGACATCAGTTTAAGAGAACTGAAACCAAACTATCATGGAGGTCACACTAATGGGATTTAAATAGACCTTTGAGAGTTGAGACCTTGATATCAGTTGCTGGGGTTTGAGATTGAGGAGAGATTCTTTCCTTGCTTTTGACTCAACAGCAAGCTGTTAAGATAGCTGACAGGTGAGATCATTGTTAGCTCTTTGGTTCACTAATTAAAGGAGATGGGGAGTAATAGGGACATTAATTTTGTTCACTCACCTGAATCTCCTTTGGAAAAGGGAATTCCTTTTGAATCTTAAAAGAGATCAATTCACTGTTTGACATGCACCCAGGTAAGTATGAAAAATATGCCTTCAGGCTGAGTGATGTATGAATCAGATGTCTAGCTTCATATGGTGATGTTACTGTTTAATTGCTCTGGGAGATAGAAAAATCATCTAAAGCTGAGGGAGAAACCACTAAAGAAATGGCATCAAAAGGAATCATATTTTAAAATATGAGGAAGTAAAAGGGAAAACCAAAAGCTTCTGCACTTTAGTCATCTTTGGATTGATGTGCTTTGTGTGTCCATTTCAATATTTCTAACACTTTCTTTTAAGTGAAACTGAATTCTTTATTCTTAGGAGGTTTTCTGCAGGTGTTCAGGATAAAAGAAGCTCATTGTTAACCCATTCCCAATTTTAGCTTAAATGTGGAGATTCCTTAAAAGCAAAACTGCCCATGTTATTATTCAGGCCCTAAAAATTAGTAGCTATGGAACTCTGTTTTCTTATGTACACAGTGCAATTATTATGAGAGAGTTCATGGGGTTGTTGAAAGGATTAAAGGAGAAAGTCCACATATCCCACTTAACACACAGTGCCTAGCACATAGTTCTAGAAGTTCAAGAAGTTCAAGAAGTGTTAGCTACCATTATGTTTTTCCATAGTCAAATAGAGTCCCTCATTTCCATTATAAATACTGTTCAAATACAGGCAAAAGATGGATTTGGTCAAAGACTGGATGGGAACAGGGTACATTTGAATATGTCATATTCTGCCCACTCCTCGTTATGGCACTCCCTCCTCTACACTTGGCACAAGTCTATCCCACAGACTTCAAGTGGAAGGGATTATTCTGATGTAGTTTCAATTTCTGGGATGCACTACCAGTTAGATTTTTGCTCTTGAAAACTTACAAAGTCCAGGGATTTATTAAATTGAAGGGTAAACAATGGCAAAATGCATCTCCAAGCTGAGTTGTAAACTCTCTGTCCCTTGAGTACCAAACTCTGTTCTCTGGTCACAAGACTTTTAGGAAATACAATAAAATGAGAATCATTTCCAATAGTATATATAGTCAAAATATAAAAGAAAGAAAATTAGAAATTTTAAATGTGACCACATAATTCCAAAGAGGCTCATTTTTCATTCTCACAGAGTTAACAGCCTCACTCAGATTATGGAGTGTGCAGTATCTGTTTTCTGTGGGCCACTATCAACACATGGCTTATTTTGAGTAGGAAGAAATATCATTAAGAAACAAAGAGAAATTAGAACTAAGTAGGAAATTAAATATGCTCTTGGGATTACAACTGATGATGAAGGAGTTACAAACCAGTGATTTGTGGCTTAATATTTTTCCTGCAGCCAATACCCACTGTTTTAAGGAAACCTTAATATTAAAGGGGTTGTTCTCGTACCATGTAATTTTTCTGTCTTTCTGTCTTGCCAGCACCATTGCCAAACATCATAATTTGCCCAGAATCCTGATGAACAAACGATATTCATTTTCTCCATGGAGAAAACATCCTTTGATTGAATTGTCCCCTTGTATCCCAGTCACTGCAACATGTGCTACATTTCAGAGATGTGAAATGGAGTCGAGTCTACTTGAAAGCAGAATATAAATTAGCTTCTAAATGAAAATGGTTAGAAGAAAAGCATTTTCAAATGACAGCCAAACTCTATCAGCTCCTAATGTATTTGAGGCCTCTCTGAGGAATGCAGCATGAAAATGAAGGCATGTACGCCCAGAATGTGACCCCACCACTGCTCAGTGAGCTAAGGAATTTCCCTGGAGGACTGGGGGGTTGGAGTTAGGCTGAAAGTCAAAGGATAAAAGCAAGATATGCTTTCTGTAAAAACTAGTTTTTACGATTGAATTTTTAAAGCTACATACCTCTATCATTTTATCTAAAAATAAATAAATAAAATAAAAAAAGAAAAAATACAAAAACAAACAACCTGATGTAATATATCTGTGTACTAAATTTCATTAGAAATGCTCACATGCCCACAGAAGCTGGTTAAGTAGAAGAGGATTTTTGGACATCCAGAGGTTGTCAAGCTGTCCAAACTGTATTAATGTAGTCATGACCAAATCACAGTAGGCTCTTGGACACAAGACTGACTCTATTCACATATGAGGATAATGCCAAGAAATCTAATCTTGGCCCCTCTGATGCTTGAAACAAATTAGTCTTGCACACATCTCCATGGCACAATTCAGAGAACACATTGAAGATTGTAATCAACTTTCTTCAAACAACCTATTAAATCAGTGGCAACCTTTTTTAAAACAGTTGGGGATACTTCTTGCTACTGGCAAAAGAGTCTATATTTTTGAGATAAGAGATTAGGTTATTTTGTTTAGCTCAGTCTGTGGCTGAATAAGAATCACTAAATCTTTCTATTATGCTGCTATTGTCTATGGCTCAGGCAGTTACTATAGCAGACTATATGACTTCAGGGACAGAATCAATACTAGGGCAAAATGTTTATTCCCCAGAATCTAGATTATGGGAGTCAATAACACTGTAATAACTGTATATGATGTCAGATGGGTAGTAGACTGATCAGTGTAATCACTTTTTAGGATATATAAATATCTTATCACTATGCCATGCACCTGAAACTAATGTAATATTGTATGTCAATTATATTTAAAAATAAATTTTAAAAAGAAAAAATACCCTAAAATATTTTTAAAAATCATTACTTAAATATCCCTTTGGTATGTCAAACTCAATGTTAACTAATGACAAATTAATCATTTCCATAAAATTTGAACTATTTTCATGTGTTTCCTGATTCCATGGTAGCACCCTGTTATGTATTGCATTGTATTCCCTAAAAACTTATATGTTAAAGTCCTAACTCTTAGTACCTCAAAAAGTGACCTTATTTGGAAAAAGGGTCATTGCAGATGTAGTCAGTCAAGATTGTTACAATAAAATGAGGTGGGCCCCTAATCCAATATTTCTGTTGTCCTCATAAAAAGGGTAAATTGGATGCAAAAATACACATAAGGAGAATGCCATGTGAAGATGAAGATCGAGATTAGGGTGATGTTTTTGCAAATCAAGGAATACCAAAGATTGTGAGCAAACCACCAGAAGCTAGGAGAAAGAACTAAACCCTGCTGACATCTTTAATTTGGAAAGTTAGCCTGCGGAACTATGACATGATACATTTCTTGTTTAAGACACCCAGTTTGTGGTACTTTATTTAGCAACCTTACCTGATACAGACCCCCATCAAATCAGTTACCCCAGAATTTTTCCTTATCCTATTCAGAACCCAAGTGTTAGATTTATCTTAATTGGTCCCCTCCTTTCCACATAGACTGCTTTGTCTTTGGTTCAAGTGCTCATCATTCTTATCTGAATGAATCTCTTACTTGGCAACCCTACCTACTTTTCTGATTCCTTGCCTCACCTTCCCACCCTCCTCACTGTGGCCAGGGTCATCTTTCTAAACTGTAGTAAACCTGGTCATGTTACTCTTTTATTGAAAATCCTGGTACTCTACAGGATACAGATCCTCATGACCTTTGGAAATCTTAACTCTTCATTTTGGCATTCAAGGGTGATTATGATTTGGTTCTGATCAATTATTTAGCCCATCATACCACTACCCCACATTCAGGTAATATTTCAGCTCCTGCATCCAGCCTTGCTGAGGTATTTACCATAATCTGAGCACCCATGCTCTCTGCCATTCCAATATTTTTACATATCCTTCCCTATGCATTCCATGTGGAATTTCCTTTCGGCTATCACCCTCTCTTGTTATCACTTTATCTCTCCTATCTAAAGTTTAGCAGAGTGCTCATCTTGGAGTAATTTCCAAATAGTTGTTTATTGAGTAAATGTGCAAAATCAGAATTTTGTCTTGTTAAAACATGAGTCATCAAATATGCTGGGAAGCCCCTCAGTTAAACCAAGTCAGTCAAAGTATCTCCAGAAAATAAAATATTAGTTTATTCAATTTTACTCCAGTATTTAAATAACAACATACTGAAAAAAAAAAAAAAAACCATATGCAATTAATTGTTAGAATGGACACTGGAAAAGCAATACCAGAGTTGATGTTTTAAAATTGCTGCACACTTGGCCTAAGTTTCATGTAATATTAAAGAACTGGCAAGGCAAACATTTCTTAGATAATTCTATATGCATTTGTGATATTAATGCACACCTGTATCTTCCTACAGTCAGCTTAAACCTCACATGCTCCTCCTTGTCACTGATTTGAATCTATCCCATTTTAGAAAAAACATTTGGCTCATGTAATATATAATGGGTTTATCTAGTTAAAAGTTTTATTCTTTTCCTAGATCTCCTGAGGTTTTAAAGTTTGCCACAAAAGACATATTTATCACTGTATTTGTTGGTTATATATGCATTCCTAAGCATTACTTAAAGGGAAAAATGCAAGTTATATATTAAGAAAAAAAGAAGATAAAAAATGGAATAAACTGTTCTAGTGTGTATTTAAAACACCAAGTGTACAAATATAAATTATGTTTTTATAATTTATATTTGTAATATAGATCTGTAACATTTATATTATATAAAATATAGGTATTTTATATAGTATATATTCTAGGGCATACAATTAGCACTAAATTGGTAAAGGAGAAAATATCAACCAAATCTATTACCACTTGATAATGATATTTTATTATATTTCTACTTTGAGTATTTTGTTTGCTTTATATTCAAATTATCTATAGAATATGTTTCTTCAGTATTTCTTTCCTCCAAAATTTAATTTTTATTTACTCATTCAACACATAAATACTCTAAAGAAAGCAGAAGTTTTCAAAGAAACTATACTCATATTTTTAAATGGGCCTTGCTATCTTCCCAATCTTCATAAGCCAATGTTCTCAATCAAATAGAGCTCTGAACTGAACAGTGAAATTTTATTTCAAAAATTCTGACTGTGTCAGCTGATTCTCCTGAAAATCTAACAAGCATGTCAAACTCAACATGTACAAAATTGAGTTCTCTGCCTTTTATCATGACTTTCCATTTTTCCTGAAGTCCAAAATGGGGTTAATAGAATCACCCTTTGTATAATCTCTGAGATAGAAATCCTATATTCTTTTCACATTCCTTCTCCTCTAAAAATTGCTCATGGGTCTTGTTGATTTTAGCTCTAAAATGCTTTGGGAATCCATCCCTACCATTCCATTTTCCAAATAAAGTCTTTTCTTGCTTCAGCACCCAGCAGAGCATCTGACATGTACTACATTGTAGGCACACAATAAAAATTTGGCAAGTGAGTAAATAGACAATAAAATCAATGTATTTATCACTGTATTTGTTGGTTATACATATTTTTTCCTTTGTCTTTTTCAGACAACTACAGTAGTCTCCTATATCATGAAATCATGATTATTAACCATTCTACTCTTCAATTTGACCTCCAAACTTACCATAAGTGTTATTTTTCTAAAACATAGCCAACCATGCCATTTCTTGCTTAAAAAATGTTATGGCTATTTTGTCCATGATAAGAAAGAAAATCTGCCAAGTACTAGGTACAGCTTGATGAACAAATAATGGTCTCTATGTTGGAAGACATTCATTAATCAAATAACCACTCTAAGACAAAACTGTAAGATGTTTTGAGAGCATATGACAGCATCATAATTCACCTTGGGAGACTGGGGTGGATTTCTTAGCATAAGTGTTGTATGAGCTGCTATTTAAAGGATGAGTGAAGTTTTCCAGGCAATGTAAAAGGACTGCTCCTGGCTAGTAAGCAACACATTCAAAAGCTATGTGTGTAACAGAGTTTGGGGCTTTTAGATATTTCAGAGGAAGGTAGTGGGTTCAGAACTCAGAGAACAAGTGGTAAACAATGTATGTTGAACTCATAAGATTAAGCAATAGTGAAACTGTATACTCTGCTGATCACCTTATAAACAAGGGGTTACAGGGCCACTTCCATTAGCTTCTTTTCATAAAATCTATGAAGATATTAAAAGAAAGAGGTATATCTTGGGATGGAGAGGATTGCATTAAAGCTCTGGCCCACTGGAAATGCACCCAAGAGCAGCATTAGAAAAAATTATTTAGGAGTTTTTGGAGTGTGAATAAAGGACAAGTTTTATACCAACAACAGATTTTGTGATTGAGATAACTCATTGCTTGGTGGTTTCACTTTTGTTTCTGAAACCATGTTGATAATGGGCTTTTTCAACATGCCCAAACAGTCATTGCATTCTTTATGATATTGTGTTCTGCAAGCCGTAGATAGCAGCACAATTAATACATGCGATGAATGCAAGAGCACCTTAGCTTTGTTTCTGATCTCCCTTTTTAATCAACACTGAGGCCTTTTAACATTTAGCTTCTTTCTTTCTTGAATATTTCTGAAGACATCCAGTCCTCAGGGTTCTTGGAATAATGGAATCCACCTTCCTTTGTCTTAGTAATCAAAAAATGATTGCACCTCCCACCCACAATCTCTTCATTTGTGCCAAGAAGACAACCCATGTGGAAGTGATAACATGAATTTCACCATTTCCGCTTGCAGGTCTTCTAGTAAAGAATAAAACCAGAGGTGACACATCTTTATCAACAACTGCCAGCTCAAAAATTGTTCTGTCTTAGGCAAAGATAGTATGAATCTGTATGTTTGCTGAGGCTGCTCATTGGACTCGAGCCTCTGGAAATCAGAAGTGCTGATGAGGGAAACAGTGTCATATGGGGGTGGCAAAACTGCCTGAACCCTGCTCCTGTTGCAGTTTTATTGTTCTTGTAATTGCAATAATAAATAAAACAACATGACTTCTAGTGTTTACTGTGATGTCTCAAATCACTGCTTCAATTTGAGTCTAAGCATTCATACCCTTCTGGGGTAGTTTTCCATGTCTTAATTTTTGAGATGGCATAACTGTGTTTCCCCCCAACTTACCAGATATTTATAAATAGGTTTTCAAAGGGATGCTTTTCTTATTTTCTGATTGTCAATTTATTTTTCATTTATAACTACACAATAAAAATTTATTTGAAATACATAGATGAACATTCACTCTGAAAATTATCTGGGGATATTGAAACCCCAGATACAGAAGATAGAAGATTTGAAGATGGAAATAAGGCCTGCTTTGTTTGCTCACTTGCATAATTATTCATTAAACCTCTCTCTTCTGTTTAGGGGTTCTTCATAGATGCACTCTAGGTAGAGATTGAGTTACAAGGGTCTCAGTCCAAGAATCTTGGAATAACCCTTTTCTTTGAAATAGCTCTTCAGTTTTATAGTGTAGAACAGTGGTTCTCATTTGGAAGTGTTTTTTTTTTTAGTATATTATATTGATTATGCTATTACAATTTTCCCAATTTTTCCCCTTTATCCCCACTCTGTCCTGCAATCCCCACCCTCCAGCATTCCCTCACCCCTTAGTTCATGTCCATATAAGTTCTTTGGCTTCTCCATTTCCTATACTTCCTATACTTGCCCTACCCCATCTATTTTATATCTACAAATTATGCTTCTTATTCTCTGTACCTTTCCCCTCCCTATCATTCCCTCCCCCTCCCCACTGATAACCCTCCATGTGATCTCCATTTGTTTGGTTTTGTTCCTGTTCCAGTTATTTGCTTAGTTTTTGTTTTTAGATTCAGCTGTTGATAGTTGTTTGTCATTTTACTGTTCGTAGTTTTGATCTTCTATTTCTTAGATGTCCCTTTAACATTTCTTATAATAAGCATGTAGTAATGATGAACTCTTTTAACTTGACCTTATCTGGAGAGCACTTTATCTGCCCTTCCATTCTAAATACTAGCTTTCCTGGATAAAATAATCCTGGATGTAGGTCCTTGCCTTTCATGATTTCAAATACTTCTTTCCACCTCCTTCTTGCCTATAAGGTTTCTTTTGGAGGAAAAAAAAAAAAAAAACAATAGCTGATAGCCTTATAGGAACTCCTTTGTAGGTAACTGTCCCCTTAACTTTTGCTGCTTTTAAGATTCTCTCTCTCTCCCCTACTTCTGGCCAAGATGGAGGTGTAGGTGAACATAGTGTGCCTCCTTGCACAATGAAAATTAAAGGCAACAAAGATTTAGAAACAAGAAAACAACAACAACAACAAAAAGAAAACATGCAGAACTGATAGAAAATTGAACTGTATGGAAGTCCAACAACCATTCATCCAGACTGGTAAGAGGGGCAGAGTCGCAGCAGGAAAAAATGGAGGTTGGCGGACTTGGGTGCACAGGCAGCAGTGGCTAGCAGACCCCAGCTGCACAGGCAGCAGCTAATGGACCCCAGGCATGGGGTGGCAACAGTGCAGAACCAGTGAGGCTGCACAAGGCAGCTGGCTGACTAGGTGGTCCCACAATCACTTGCAGATAATCCAGGCGAAGGGGAAGTGACAGAAGGAACTGGAATCCGAGAGAGAGAGTGGAGCAAGCACCATTGTTCCCTCTCAGATCCTGCCCCCACATACAGTGTCACTAACCAGTGACAGGGCTGCCCTGCCCTGGGGAACATCTAAGGCTCCACCTCTCACTATGTAACAGCCATGACCAGACCAAAAAAAAAAAAAAAAAAAAAAAAAAAAAAAAAAAAAAAAAAAAAAAAAAAAAAAAAAAAAAACCCAAAAACAAACAAACAAAAAAACAAATAGCTCAAACCAGAGAACAAATCAAAGCCCCAGAGTCAATTTATCTAAGTGACCAAGAGATAGCCAACCTGTCAGATGCACAGTTCAAAGCCCTGGTGATCAGGATGCTCACAGAACTGGTTGATTTGTGCTCAAAAATTAGATGAACAAATGCAGGCTACAATAAGTGAAATGAAGGAAAATGTAGAGGGAACCAATAGAGATGGGAGGAAAACTGGGACTCAAATCAATGGAGTGGACCAGAAGGAAGAAAGAAACAACCAAACAGAAAAGAAGGAAGAAACAAGAATTCAAAAAAAAAAAAAATGAGGAGAGGCTTAGGAACCTCCAGGACATCTTTAAATGTCCCAACATCCAAATTATAGGGGTACCAGAAGGGGAAGAGGAAGAGCAACAAGTGGAAAACTTATTTGAACAAATAATAAAGGAGAACTTCCCCAATCTGGCAAAGGAAATAGACTTCCAGGAAGTCCAGGAAGCTCAGAGAGTTCCAAAGAAGTTTGACCCAAGGAGGAACACACCATGGCACATCATAATTATGTTAGCCAAGATTAAAACGAAGGAGAGAATTCTAGAATCAGCAAGGGATAATGGGACAGTCACCTACAAAGGAGTTCCTTCAGACTGTCAGCTGATTTCTCAAAAGAGACCTTTCAGGCAAGAAGGGGCTGGAAAGAAGTATTCCAAGTCATGAAAGGCAAGGACCTACATCAAAGATTGCTTCTATCCAGCAAAGCTTTCATTTAGAATGGAAGGAAAGATAAAGTGGTTCTCAGATAAGGTCAAGTTAAAGGAGTTCATCATCACTAAGCCCTTATTACATGAAATGTTAAAGGGACTTACCTAAGAAAAAGAAGATAAAAAATATGATAGTAAAAAGACAGCAAACTCACAGATATTAACAACCAGACCTAAGACAAAAGCAAACTAAGCAAACAGCTAGACCAGGAACAGAAACACAGAAATGGAGATCACATGGAGGGTTAGAAACAGGGGAGTGGGAGGAGGAGAGAGGGGGAAAAGTTACAGAAAAAAAGTAGCATAGACAGTGGGTAGAAAATAGACAGGGGGAGGGCAAGAATAGTGTGGGAAATGTAGAAGCTAAAGAACTTATGATGCATGGAAATGAACTAAGGGGGGAATGTGGGTAGGAGGGGGTGTGCAGGGTGGAGGGGAATGATGAGGGAGAAATGGGACAACTGTAATAGCATAATCAATAAAATATATTTTAAAAAAGATTCTCTCTATCTTTAATCTTGGGTAACTTAATTATGATGTGCCTTGGTGTGTTCCTCTTTAATCCAATTTCTTTGGACTCTGTACTTCCTGGACTTCCTAGAAGTCTCTTTCCTTTGCCAGATTGCAGAAGTTTTCCTTCATTATTTGTTCAAGTAAGTTTTCAATTTCTTGCTCTTCCTCTTCTCCTTCTGGTAACCCTATGATTTGGATGTTGGAGTGCTTAAAGTTGTCCCATAGGTTCCTAAGCCTGTCCTCATTTTTTTGAATTATTATTTCATAATTCTGTTCTGGATGGAAGTTTATATCTTTTTTTTGATCCAAATTGATTTGAGTCCCAGTTTCTTTCTCTTCACTGTTGTTTCCTGGTATATTTTGCTTTATTTCATTTTGTGTAGCCTTCATTTCTTCTTTCATTTTGCAACCAAACTCAATGAATTGTGTGAGCATCCTCATTACCAGTGTTGTGAACTCTGCATCAGATAGGCTTTCTATCTCCTTGTCATTTAGCTCTTTTTCTGGAGTTTTGATCTGTTTTTTCATTTGGGCCATTATTTCTTTGTCTTGATGCAGCTGCTACATTGTAAGGGGCACAGCCTTAGTTTTTTGACAGATCAGGGACACCCACATTGCTGTATTATGGCGCTGTCTGTGGAGGAGGTGTCAGAGAATGAATAATGCCACTTGCTCACCCCACTCTAGCCCCACTTCCTAACAATCTCTCCTATGAGACTGGGAGTTTCTCCCACTTTCAGAACACCTGCAATATTTTACAGCTAGAGGTTTTGAGTCTTTAGTTTCCCGTTCATCCAGTCCTGCCTCACCCACATGGTCTGCCACCCAGCCGCATGTCCTCTCTGCTAGGCTGCCTGTTTCCCATCTCTGCCTCCTACCAGTCTGGATGACTCCTTAGTTGTCAGAGTTCCATGCAGTTTGATTTTCTGGCACTTCTGGTTGTTTATTTTTTTTAAGTTGGTTGTCATCCTTCTTTTGGTTGTGTGAGGAAGTGAAGCATTTCTACCTATACCTCATCTTGGCCAGAACTACCCCAAGAAGCCTTCTTAAAACACAACTGTCTGGCTCTGCCTCTATAGTTTCTGATTTAGCAAGTCCAAGGTGGGGCCTGAAAGTTTATATTTCTAACATCTTCCCAATACTGCATTTTGAGAACTACTAGTATAAAAACAAATGAACTTTGCATTGTTCTTAGGAAGTAACAGAAACATAAGTTATTTAAAATATTGGCATGGAAATATCTGGTTTTATAAAAAACAGTCAAAAATGGTAGAATTTATAGTTGTCCAGATACTTAAATCACAGACATAATATACCCAAGGGAATTTTAATGATATTATCCAATGTCATAAATCAGTTGGCTATGGAGCTGAGAATGTAACATTCTGAATTCCTACATCTTTGCTGTACCACTATCTGGGTAGCCGGTTCTGACATCACATCTATTTATTCACTAATTTTTTTTCCTTTGGTTATGTCATTATATATTAGGAGTTGAATTGATTATGTGGTTGAAACTGGCAAACTTATATATCAGCCTTCACACTTATCATTCTGTTACACCCATTTGAGAATACCTTTTATTTTAAAAACTTCTAAGTTAAAAACAGTGGGCATACATTGCTTTTGTACAAACAATAAATAAGCTTGTAAGGGAGGAAGAATAGTATATATTTATATAAAAGAGTTGTTAGAAGGATAAGTGTAAATCCTATCAAACATTGTGCTATTTTAAAACCAACCAATGAAACTGGGTCAATATGGATATTTTTAAATGAATAACTCATGAGTTTATTTAATGTGTTTTATTTTCTCCTATTAATTACTTTGCACATAGAGACATAGTTTTGGCCCTATATTTTTCTGAGTGACTAAAAAAATAATTTGAATTACCATATTTTGAAGGATATGTGTCTACATGCTGCAAACACATGGTCCTGAAGCTCAGGGTCTCATCTTAGGGAGCATTTTATGGTTGACAAAGTCATGCTTATGCTGTCACAATGGTATCATGGAAAATCCATTTAGATTTCCTGGTTCTATATACCTGAGTTTGAATTCTGTCAATTATTCTGTAACCTTTGGCAAATCAATGAAATGTTCCTTACCCTCAAGGTTATCCTTTGTGCAACTGGGAAAAATATATATAACACCCACTTAATAGGCAGTGCTAGAGCCAAAATGTAGCCTGAGAAAGATTCATTCCTCCACAATTTGCATCAGAACCCATCTCCCCACAATGCCTCTCTCATGAAAGTACTACAATCAAACAATGTAAATAGAAACAGTGAACTTGAAGTGCAAATGTAGCTTCCAGACAAGTCTTCTACTCAATTCCTCCCCTAAGCAGCATTTCAGACAAGTGTCCTCTCCACTCCACAACCACAATGTCACTTTCAATCCTCTTGTATAGCAGTAATTCCAAGGCCTCCATAGCCCATGGTGTGACTGTCATGAAAACATGTTTAATATCTGCAAAGTGTCTGCCACATACTCCCTTTCCATCCCTTACCAGTCACCCAGCTGTACTAGGACTGAGTTTCCTCTTGACTGGAAGAAAAGAGTAGAATAAATTATACCTAAGGTTTCCTTTGTTTCTTTTTCTTTTTTATTAAAAAATTTACACAATGGAATACTATGCAGTGGAAAGAAAGAAGGAACTCCTACCCTTTGTGACAGCATGTATGGAACTGGAGAGCATTACACTAAGTGAAATAAGCCAGGAGGTGAAAGACAAATACCATATGATCTCACCTATAAGTGGAACCTAATCAACAAAACAAACAAGCAAGCAAAATATAACCAGAGACATTGAAATAAAGAACAAACTGACAGTGACCAGAGGGGCAGGGGGATGGGGATTGATGTGGACAATGGCTAGCAGTGTCCACGTCATTATGGAAGAAATAAAACATACACACAGACTACCAAGTCTGGTGGAGGAATAAGGACGACAGCATGGCTTTTCTCTCAGGAGGAGCAAAAGCTGTTGCCTCCACCATGACAGGCCTTTATTCTGATCATCTCTCCTCACATTATGAGATGGTTCTCATTACATCACAGAAGAAGGATATTAGCAAATGAATAGGCAGCCAGTTACACTGGGCTCTGCAAGGTACTTGCAAGGTGAGGGGGTTTTAGCAAAGAGCAACTTCAAAACAGCCTAAGTATATTGCAAATCTGATTAACCACGAGGGAACTTATCTGTGGGCATGGGTCCTGTGCATCTCTGAGTGGGAGCTGGGCCCATGCCACGCAGAAGGGTCTGCCACAGGGGATAACTAGGGAAAGAAGGGGACGAATCAAGTCAAGGAACATCTATAAAAGACCCATGGACAAAGACAATGGGGGAAGACTTGAGGGTGGGAGGTGGTGATGGGTGGGGCAGAGAGAAATCATGGTGGGAAAGTGGAGACAACTGTACTTGAACAAAAATTTTAAAAAATTCTAAAGTATCAAAGCTGCACTTAGAGGATCCAAGTAATACAAGTGAGAAAAGATTTACAGGTGCCTAAAATATGTTTATATCTTACAGTAGAAAGCATCTGTCTCATGTAGCATTGTTTTAATGCCTAACATTATCATGATCTATGTACTACATTTATTTTTACCTCTCTTAAAAAGATGAATCTACAATTGAGCTAACAAAATTGTTCATCCCAAGAAAAATAATATTTTCGTCTACTATTAAACTTTTAGCATTAGCCTCAAAAATCCTTTGGGAAAAATGCAGACTTCATTTAAAGGGCACACCTAGCATCTTAATGTAAATATTGGTGAGAGATTTCCTTTGGATTTAATTCTGAATTATTGCTTTGCATGAATGATATCATTACACTCATTAAAGGTGAAAACTTCCTTCATTTCAATAAAGAAGAAGGATGGCATATTTAATAAAAGTGGCATAGTTTTAAAAAAAAGACAAAAATTTGTTAACCAAGAAGAGAATTGCTAATACATAATTATTGTTCAGAAACCTGAAGCTGATATCATGGGCTACTATAAATTCAAGTCTGGAAATGACCTTAGATATCAATGTTTCAATCTCATTGCATTAACATATGAAGCCAGAGAATCTTAGGTAGGGTTCAGATACTTGCCCAGACCATAGAGCTCATAACAACAAAGCCAAGAATACAATTAAGATTTCCCAAGATCCAGACAAATGTTTTTCCCAAAAAGAGGCTGATTTTGGAAGGTAATAAGTTTAATAAAAAGTAGTGTGTTTGTGTGACTTTTTTTATTTTTTAGATGTGCTATTATTTTTCATTGAGCATGTATTAATTTGCACTTAGTAGAAAAATGCAATTAATGAGTTAAAAATAAAATTAAAATATTTTATATGGTTGAGTAGTATTTTAAAATCTTACTTTGTTATCTTCTTCAGTGATGGTGGCAAATTTGCTTTTTCAACATATCAAAGAGCTACAACTATTTTGTCTTAACTATAAGCCTGGAAAAAATTTAAAATCCAAAAAATAAAACCAACTATAAAACTAGGCAACTAAGCACTTTACACGTTATGTTTTATTAGGGTTGTTGAAGTTAGCAAAGAAAAATATAAGATGTCCCATTAAATTAAAATTTTAGTTTAATAGTGAATAATTATTTTAATATAAGTATGTCTCATGCAACATTTGGGACACCGTTAGTTCATCTGAAATTCAGATTTAACTGGAAACCCTGCATTTTATATGATAAATCTAGATCTGCTAACTTTAAAATGTTTAATTAAAATGACATTGGTGGTAAATTAATACTAATTTAATACATATACCAAGTTCTTACTATTCCAAACTAAATTCTCTCAAGTCTACTATGAGAACAACAACAAGAAAACATTCAATATTTAATGAATATCTGTATGTCTGCTGTGGTGATTTATTTCCCAAAAATACAATGAAATAGTGATTTGTAAAAGATGTGGATTTTATTTATGTATTCATGAAAGATACTCTTTGTAACACAAGGCAAACCACAAAGACAATAAACTTCTCCCTATTATAGAATGCAATTAATTGATCTTTTGCATGTAAACAACATTTATTTAAATTGATAATTATTTTGTAAATTATTATTTTGCTAAATGTTATTATTGTGGCACACAGAAATATAAAGGAGGAGATTAAAAAGAAATAATAAAAGGAAAAGGGAAAGAGTGTTAATAAGAAGTATCCTGGACACTCATTAGAGACTGATCTATGAGTCAATATTTCTCCAGTCTAGATTGAGTTGTGGTGGTCCTTCAAAGATATTATAATGAGTCAATTCAATATCATTAGTTGTGGTGGTACTTCAAAGATATTAAAATGAGTCAATTCAATATCAATAACATCAGTAACAACAACTAAAATGATGCATGATATTGATTTTTAGGTTTTCATTTTCTATTTTAACCATTCATATGTTCAACCAATAAAGAAGTTTTATTCTCTTAAGATTCTAATATGTAGCAGCTGATGAATCTTAGAGGTTACACAATTTTTTATTGTTCTATTCTTTCAACTTTTCTCTATGTTTGAAAATTTTTATAACAAGTTTGAGGAGAAGAAAAATAAAAAAAGAGAAAAAGAATTAACAAATATATCAACCACATCAAAACTAAATGTAAAATATAAACCAACCATCACTTGGAACCACCAGAAATAGAGTTAAATGGAAGTCTAGCAACTACAAAACCGAGTTGAATGGGTGTCTGTCAACTACGGAATTAAAGAAACCACATCCATTGAGACTGGAAGGAGGGGCCCACATGTAGAATGGTTTGGTTTTACACTCACGTGTGGTAGCTAAAAATTTGAGAGGGATATCTTGGGAGTGAGGAGCCCCAGTCCCACACAGGGCCACCCATCCCAGAGTTCCAGTGCCAGGAAGGTAAGTTCCCACAACTTTTGGCTGTAAAAACTACTGGGTTGAGTCAGTGGAAGAAACTACTAGAGCCCCAAGCAGTTCCTCTTAAAGAACCCACACACAGAACACCTACTCAGATTCACTCACTTTGAGCTCCAGCAACCAGGTAGCAGATTGAAAAGAATGAGTGGTAAACAGGGAGATACTGAAGTATCTGGCATCAAGGCAAGCAGAAGCCATTGTCCCTTTTCTAAACCCTCCCTGAACAGAGCCAGAAAGCTGGCACCATATCTGAGACTTCATCAACCTGGCCAACACTATTTGACCTACCTTGGATATCCTCCCAGAAACTCCACCCCACCCAACTTACCAGCTCACCAAAGTTGCTTTTCCATATGAATTTGGCTGCTTTTGGTTCATGCTTCACAACTTTCTAAATCCTATCAAACAAGCTGCAGCTGGCTCCAATGAGCCTCAGGCCCCAAACTAGCTGCAGCCAGCTTAGATTCACAGCTTGGCTTTGCCTGGGAATCTCCAAGCCCAGCCCAAACAGCAGCCATCTCAGAATGTTTTATAGCTCAGGCAGGGTGCCCCATGCAAAACACAGGTAGGGGCTGACCTTGCCCTCACCACCCAGGAAACCCCAGGGCCAGGGCATACAGTGAATAGCTACAGACGAAGTCAGAGCCCCACTACACTGCCCCTGCACAGCCTATCCTTCACAGAGGGCTGAGGTTGGTGGTTCAGTGGTCACAGCCAGTCCTTGTAGCTGAGTGGCCTGGATACATACCTCCCATAGCAACCAAGGCTCAACTATAAGAGGAAGGTGTACTTCACCCACAAGAAGGGTGCACCTCGAGTATCCAGCCTGAATGATAGGGGAGGCTGTGACACGACCCGACAGGACCCCTTACTATATTAGGCCACACTAATAAGACATGGACTCAATCTAATACATAAAAACAAACACAGCGAAGCTGCCAAAATGAGGAGACAAAGAAACATGGCCTAAATGAAAGAATAGATCAAACGCCAGAAAAAAGAGCCAAACAAAATGGAGATAAGCAAGCTATCAGATGCAGAGTTCAAAACACTGGCAATAAATATGCTCAAGGAACTTAGTGAAGACCTCAACAACATAAAAAAAATCCAGTCAGAAATGAAGGACACCATAATTGAAATAAAAAAAAATCACAGGGAAACAACAGTAGAGTGGAAGAAGGTGAGAATGAAGTCAATGATTTAGAACATAAGGAACCAAAAAACAACAAATCAGAACAAGAAGCAAAAAGAATAAAAAAATGGGAATGGTATAATCAGCCTCTGGGATAACTTCGAGAAATCCAAAATTCGCTTCATAGGGGTGCCAGAAGGAGAAGAGAAAGAGCAAGAAAGTGGAAATCTATTTGAAAAAAATAGTGAAAGAAAATTTTCCTAATTTGCTGAAGGTATTAGACTTGCAAGTGCAGGAAACAGAGAGTCCCAAATGAGATGGATGCAAAGAGGCGCTACAACACACATCATAATCAAAATGCCAAAGTTTACAGCTAAAGAAAGAATCTTAAAAGCAGCAAGAGAAAAGAAGTTAGTGACCTACAAGGGAGTTCCCATAAGACTGTCAGCTGATATCTCAAAAGAAATTTTGCAGACTCAATGGGATTTGCAAGAAATAGTCAAAGTCATGAAAAGCAGGGACATACAGTCAAGTTGCTCTACTCAGCAGAGCTATCATTGAGAATCAAAGGGCAGATAGAGAGCTTCCCAGACAAAAAAAAAAAAAAAAAAAAAAAAAAAAAAAAAAAACTAAAGGAGTTCATCATCACCCAATCATTAATATATGAGATGTTAAAGAGACTTATTTAGGAAAAAGAAGATCAAAATTATTAACAACCCACATCACTGAGTTGTGGCACTGTATGTGGGGTAGGGGTCTGAGAGGGAACAGTGCCCCTTGCTCTGCTCTCTGCTGGCTTTCAGTCACTTACCCTGTTACCCAAAAGCAAATTGGGCCCTCCTGGTGCTGATTTCCTGGTGGGTGGGTTTGTGTATCTTCTAGGACCCTGTGGGTCTCTCCAATGAGCTCTCCTTCAAACCCGGGAATTTCTCTCCCTGCCACAACCCCTACAACTTTTTATAGTCAGAAGTTTGGAGGCTTTATTTCTCCCATGCTGGAACCCTGGGTTGCTCAGTCTGTCTCGCTCTCTAGTTGTTCCTCATGGTTTTCTGCATACAAATGTGTAACCAACTGGTCCACCAACCTCCACCTTGCCTGCCTGATCCTCCAGCTGCCACCTTGTTGTACATCCTCTCCATCCCAGCTGCCCGTCTTCACCCCACTACAGGTCTGAATGAATGCTCCTTCTTTAACTCCTTGGTCATCGGACTTCCATACAGTTTGATTTTCTGGCAGTCTGGCTATTTTTTGTTTATAAATTTGTTGTTGTCTTTCTTTTGGTTGTGCAAAGAGGCAAAGTGTATCTATCTACACCTCCATCTTGTCTGGAAGTCCCCTGATAAATTTTCCATGCCTTCCCTAGAATTTTTTTCCTACTTGCTGATCATTGTTACTAATCTTCATTCTTTTCTGAATTCACACTCTTGCCCTGTTTCTCTGCCATCTCTTCTATGCTGTTTTGTCCACTTTCCATTATACTTTCCCCTTTCTTCTCTCAACTTCTAAACTTAAATGTCATTTGTTAAATTTCAAAATAATCAGTCAAAATCATAGAAAATTAGTTATGGTGGGAGCTTTTAACTCTACAAGGTCAAACATCTGATTTGCTTGATTTATCTTTTGAAAGATAATAACATGGCAACATAAGTATTAAAGTTTAAAGTTGTTGTTTAAGAGATAATTGTTTTTTTCCAATTCATTTAAAATCCAAAACATGCTTTCTTTTTCTTTTCCTTTTTTGGGGGGGTTGAGACTTGTATTTACAGTTGTCTTGTTTAAAGGATATACTGTCTAACATACATCTGTAGAATAGTAATAAAAATTAAAAGTCACTTGTAATCCCACCCACCAGAAATAACTAATGTTAATACTTTATATATACAAACTCACACGTGCACACAGGCACACCATACGTACATATCACACATTACAATTAAAAAAAAATGCTACATAGAACTGTCTCTCTCTTCCATTCTTTCAGGTTGGAAAACAAATATGTCAGCTTCTAGATCTTCTCCCATTGGGTTGAGAATGATGCTCTGAGAATGGCAGAGTAACAAGATGGGGGCAGGGAGCATAAATCTCCAAATCATCACACAGAGCCATCCTACTAACTTTGACTTGGATGTTACCTTAGAGAGAAATAAACTTCCATCTTCTTTAAACTACAGTGTTTGTGACTTTCGTTAGAGTGGCAACCCTAATATATTACCTAAATGGCCAAAACCTTTGGTTTTGAAATATTCTAGGAATTCATGCCCTGACTGGTATGGCTCAGTTGATTGAGTGCTGGCCTGTGAACCAAAGGGTCACTGAATTGATTCCCAGTCAAGGCACATGCTTGGTTTGTGGGCTAGGTCCCCAGTAGGGGACACTTAAGAGGCAACCTCACATTGATATTTCTTTCTCTCTCTTTCTCCCTCCCTTACCATCTCTCTAAAAATAAATAAATGAAATCTTAAAAAATAAAAAATATTCTAGGAATTCAGAAAAGAAAAAAATGAGAAATTGGCTAGAGTCATACTGAAGCCTTCAGGAAAAAAAAAAAAAAAAAGATGACATTTAAACAAGATAGGGATGATAGAGTTTCAAGTTCAGGATGGCAGCTGAGCACAGGCATCTGCCACCCTTCTTTCAGGAAACCACAGTATAGTGATCACAAAGGAATACAAAAGGGAACAAGCAAGAGAGTTCAATTATCAGATGACAAAAAGCAAAGAGAAAAGTGTGGTCAGGAGATGAGGCAGAAAAAGTCATGGTCCAGAAGATGTTCCAGAGGAAGCCACAGGAGAAATGGTAGCCACCCTTCCTGGCAGAATTCTGGAGCATTCTATGCATCAGGGTTTTTTCAGCTTCAACATTATTGACATTTGGAGCCAGATAGTTCTTTGTTGTGAGGGGCTGTCATATACATTGCAATACAGTAGTAGAACTAGCCATGCCTCCAGACTACACAACCAAAAAATGTATCCAGCCTTTTCCAAATGCTCCCAGAGGATAAAACTGCCCTGGCTGAGTATGGTTGCTATACAGTATTCATCCTAAAAATATTTATTGAACATTTCCTGTGTACCAGGTACTGTCCTAGGTACCGGAGACATAAAAGTGAAAAAAATAATAAAAAATCCTTGCTTTAATAATACTTTCTGGTGGGACTAGTAGGTAACAAACAAATTAAATGAGTAAAAAATATAGTCAAGTGTTGAGAGTGCTTTGGAGATAATAGAGGAAAAGAAAGAAAATACTGAGGGGGAATGAAAAACATAAGGTATCCAGACACAGCTGTCAGTTGCCTTTCAAATCCTTTCCCTGGATTCATAAGTGGGAAACATCAAGGGCCTGGTTTCACCTCTTGGAATACCACTGAAAAAAATTTCCCATACAATTTGAATGGACTCCAAGGAAGAATTGTGCGTATTGGCAATAATGGACTCTAGGCCATTATGAAAGTTGTTATTTAGTGAAACTCAGAGATCAGGGTGGGCAACAAGCGATGAATGAAGGTCAACAAGCGGAAGAGTGTGAGTGCTGCTGGAAGATGATATAGGAGGAAAAATGGCTGCAAAAACTCAGGATTCTGGGAAGGAGTCTGACTTCAGATGTTTTAATGGATTTACTGAATCCACTGGCTTAAACAGTAAATATAGTAAACCTTACTTTATTTTTAAACCATTTTCTCCATCAAACTTTTAGCAATGATGCTTTACAAAGCTCTGTAAATTGAGATTTCCTTTCAGAGAGTTTTTTTTTTATTTTATACAACTTCATAACAATGTTGAATAGAACAGATAGTTGAATATTATTAACTAAGCTTTACTATTATTATTGTAGAAAAATGAATGAGGAGACTTTTTCTTGAATAAAATCTTTAGTTAAAAATTCACACTTAAGACTCATGGAAATGAAAACACTGAGAAATATTTACTTATATCTAGTGAGCTCTTTTTATTTTCTCTGATGAATACATGTAGATGTTGTTACAGTCCTAACAACTTGAAGCCACAAGCTCAGAAAAGGATTAGAGGGGAAGGTGAGTGAGAATCTGAGATAGAAGGTCTTTTTCTCCTTACTTGAATGTTTTACTTTACATAGAATTTTGGCATTCTCTGACCACAGCCATTGCCAAAATAACATAATGACATCTTTTTGATTTCCAATATGTGATAAGACATGTGTTAGCAAAATTATAAAACAAACAGAATGAATGGCTTGCCTATGCAATGTTGACTATCTGGGGGTTACCCATGTTTCCTCACTAAACAGTGACTCTCTTCCACTTGCAATCTAAAAGGTCACTTTCTTTGATGGAGGTTTGGGGGGATGTATGTACTCGGAAGGAAGGAGGAGGGCATTCTTTGAAAGCCAGATCAACAAAATCAATGTACAAAAATCCACTGCCTTCCTATATAGTAACAACAAAATT
Organism: Anoura caudifer; assembly: GCA_004027475.1. Classification (NCBI taxonomy): domain Eukaryota; kingdom Metazoa; phylum Chordata; class Mammalia; order Chiroptera; family Phyllostomidae; genus Anoura; species Anoura caudifer. Next base: position 57,167 of record PVKU01008472.1, read on the forward strand.
TCAGAAAAAGAAGTGAAAGAGGAAAAACAGTTCCTTTTGCAATTGCAACCAAATAAATATATCTAGGAATAAACTTAACAAAGGATGTAAAGGACCTATATATACTAAAAACTACAAAACATTATTAAAAAAGATTGAAAGAGACACAATGAAATGGAAAAATATTCCCTGTTCAGTTTAGAAGAATCAACATAGTTAAAATGTCCATATTACCCAAAGCAATACACAGATTTAATGCAATTCCCATAAAAATCACACTCATATGTGAAATATAAAACTGAAGCTCATAGACACAGGCAATAATATGGCGGTTAACAGAGGGAAGGGGCTGGGAATAGTGAAAGGTAAAGGGGCCCAACTATATAGTGACAGAAGATAATTTGACTTTGGGTGGTGGGTGCACAATGCAACATAGAAATCATATATTGCAGGAATGTACACTTGAAACTTATATGATCTTATTAACCAATGTCACCCCAATAAATTTAATTAAGATAAATAAAATATATTTTCCCTTTTTGAACATTAAAATCTTTTTTTAATCAGTCCCTTGTTTCACTTTTGTAATTACTCTCTAGCCACAAATATTTTTCTCCTTAGGTTGGGTATGAAGTTTGCTTACAGCAACCAGACATTAAGTGGAGACCTCTGAGTGTTCTTGCCCATACTATCAGTGATTTTCAGTTATGTAAAGTAAATTTAAGTTTATGTAAAATGAAACTAAATGGCCATGCTAGAAATAAGTACTATACATGAATAATCAGCCTAGCCAAACTGCCTTTTAATATGAGTTGAGTATCACTGACTCCTTATAAAGAGTGTTTTCACATCAAGTTTCACTGGTCAGTTAGTGTTGACAGTAACAAGAACACCTTAATGCTGGAGGCAGAAGAACATACAAGTTGGGTTGACCTCACTCATGCTGACAGTTCTTCATTTCATTGCTTTGGGTATGCTACTGCAAAAGAAATGGGGCCAGGTGGATCTGAATCACACCATAATACCTCATAAGCCTGTAGATGATGAAAATTACTTCTTCAAAACGTGTCATTTTTCTTAATGGGAATGATGAAATGATGTTTGTACTTCTTGTATACTGTTGTAAAGGGAAGTTATGCTACATAAGGCCTAAATACATAATATAGTTGTTGGCTACCCACTCTGTGCCAAGAACTCTGCTAGGTGCTGGAGATAAAACTGTAAGCACCAACATGATGTTGTAGCTCTTAGTGGGATTCTAGTGGAGACTAAGCATCCAATTCCCAAACAAATATACATTTGTAAGTATGATAAATGGACTGAAGGAAAAGCGAAAGAAGTAACAGGAGTTCCCTTCTCCCTCAGTGACCAAATACTTTATCTTCATGAGCCAATAGTAAGGCACTAGTAAATGGCTTAACAATGAAATGTTTTTAGACTAATGAAGAGACTGAAGCAACACAAATGAGTTCAAGCTACTGAGGCAATCATAGCAGCTACATGACCATTATCACCAAGTGTCATGACAGACACATAAGAGCAAGAGGGCAAATCCTAGTCCAGTGGTCTGGGGCCAATAGAGTTGATCAGAGTTACTGACAGGTTCTGTTCCCAGGTGGGAAAACACATATATTTGAGGTCGAACAAATCTCCCAGAGTTCTGAGCAAGTTGTGTCCACAGTTGTAGGAAGTGGTGCAAAGTTGGGGCATAGTTCAAGGTATTTTGGTGAATACAGTCAAGGTGGGGAAAGGATGAGAAAATAAGCCAGAATGCAAAACAAAAATCAAGAAATATCAGGTCATGTGGCCATAATATAATTAGTGCAGTCCTTTAAGGACAAGTCTCCTCCGCTGTTTGAAGTTCTCACGGGTATGGCAATTTGTCAGCAAAGGGGACTCAAAGAATTGAACCCATGAAATGCATACATTATCTGCTGAAGAAAACAACTCTGGATAAAAAAATCCATAGACATCTCAGAAGAGAGATCATTTTATTTAGTCTCTCCATGACCAGATAACTCTGTCTCAGAACACAATTAACCCATAGATAGAAAGGAAAGTATGTTCACAGGAACTGAGGGGCAGAAAAGGGAATAACACATACTTCATTCTGACTGTTAATTGCACATTAGTTTGGTGGTTCTTGGACTTCGAGCAGCATTGGAATCACTTGGAATCATATTCAACACACTGATTCAAAGTTCTACCCTTACCTACTGAATCAGGATACAGTCTTTTTAAGAAATTCTTATTTGTACATTATGTTTGGGAATAACTACACTATTTTCTCAAATCCTTATGACCAATTATAGGAAGAGACACCCAGATGGGAGAAATTAAGCATCATTTTCACAGGGGATTCTGGATGCCCCATCTACACACCAGAGTTTCTCTGATTCAGGAACAAGAATTACTCAAATAGACCTATCCTTCCCTTTCCACATCCACTGAATTATTAAAATTTCCTATGAAGTACAAAAGGAAAAAAAAACACTTGGATTTTGTGCAACATGCAGAGGGAACCCAGTCAGTGGCTAGAGAAGACAAAATAGTTAGAATTAGAGGGTATTGACCATGGCCAGCTTCTCTGAGCCCTAGTGAGCAACAGTCCAAGACTGCAATGGTTATTTTCTAATAGTATTTTTTTTGTGTTAAATCAGTAGTCCCCAAGCTTTGATGAACATTAGGATCACTTAGGAGCTTTAAAAATACTGATACCTAGTATCACATCCCTAAAAATTGTTATTTAGTTGGTATGTGACAATCTAAGAATCTGAAAGTTTTAGAGTTCCCTCAGGTTTTCCTAGTGTGCGACAAAATTTGAAAGTTTGGGAGGCATGATGTTAAGTGAAAACACTGATAACACAGTGTTGTGGTACAGCTTGATATAGCCTTTTAAGGAAATTGATGTGACTTTACAGGGGTTATTGGACTTCATGTGATCATTGATGAGGCCTGCACATGACCCTTTTCTTGTGCCATAGGCTGGGTCATTAAAAGTCAGAAGAATGCTCATAATACTAATAGTAGCACACATCAGCTTTTCTTCCTGAGTTTCTCCTGCCTACTGTTGCCTGGTTTCTCTAATTTCCTACAGCTTACTGCCTAATGTGTCCAGAGGAACAGTCTTTCTATTCCAATCATGTCCCTTTCTCTCTGTGAAAGGACAGCAAGACCACTTAATATCCACCCATGGTAATGTAGTCCAGCATCCCAGGACACTGGGAGATCAAACAGGTCTCCAAGGCCCCATTATTAAAAGATCTGTGTGTCCCCAGGAGGGACTGGAAAGTACACAGTGGGGTCAAGTACCAATTGTGCCCCACTAATAGTTGTTTCTAATCCAATACCTATGGTTTCAAAGTAGTGCACATCATAGAAGTATTACAAATTCAAGGGGCAAAGTTAACTTTGGGGGATCTCCAAAGATTTGTGAAGTAGATGAAGACCTGGCCACCTAAGTGTTAATGAAAGATCTGTCAGACTTGAAAAAGAAAGTCTTCGTTCTTTTGAGGTAGATAAATATTCTTACATTTCCTTGGTTTCCTGGAAATTGCTCTACCAAGGCTACCAAGAAATTCAGTTGTGCAGAAATCCAAAGAAATATAGGTGGACTTTTGACAAGATACCATTTGATTTTGACCCAGGCTTTGGGCATTCCAAGGTCTGAACGACCTGAAAAACTCAGTTTGTGCTAATGGAGTGATTGTTAAGCAGAGGTTTCCTGTTCACTAAGATCACTGAGGGATATCCTGAGGGTCAGACCTGCCCTGGCCCAACTCCCTAGAAGTGCTGGTAGAGTAGACATGGAGGAGAGCCCAAGTCCTTGAATTTTAAAAATATTCTCATATTACTTTAATGCCACAATCACTGCAATGATTTGATGGTATTATCTAGCACTCCTTCCCAGGAAAAATCATTGTACTACCTTTTAAGCCAGCATTCTTATGGTGGAAATTCCAATCACATTGGCAATTAAATCCAAAAAGAAATATCAGAAGAAGCAGTCCATTTAGTTTTATTCAAGTATTATCATATGAGCATCCCCTTACATCAGTCAGTCACATAACCTAGGCTGCTACAGTCTAAGAATCTATAGCTATATTGTTCAATATAACTCTGCAATGATGAAAATGTTACATTCTGTTTTGTCCAATGTGGTAGCCACTAGCTATATGTAGTTACTGAGTGCTTAAAATGTGGTTGGTTAAGTGAGTAATTAAAATTTTAATTTTATTTAATTAATTTTAGTAGTTATATGTAGCTAATGCCTACCATATTTTATAGTAAAAAGAGATAACTTATCTTACCCTGGCTGGTGTGGTTCAGTAGACTGAGTGCCAATCTATGAACCAAAAGGCCGCTGGTTCGATTCCTAGTCAGGGCACATTCCTGGGTTGTGGGCCAGATCCCCAGAGGGGGCAGATGAGAGGCAACCACACATTTATGTTTCTCATCCTATTTTTACCTCCCTTCCTCCCTATCTAAAAAGAATAAATAAATAAAATCTTTAAAAAAAGAGAGATAGCCCATCTTGAGTAAAAAGCATGCGGAATTATAACTGGGCACTAAACAATAAACACCTTTCTTTAAATAATACCCTGTCCTTGGGTATATACCCTGTCCATAAGTAATAACTGTCTACCTTCCTAAAAGGAAGGACAAGAAATACGTTCTTGTAGCTGACTTATCATTCATCCGGAATAGAGATTATCATGAAATGACAGCCCACAAACCATATCTGGCCCATAGATATGTTTGTGTTGGTTTGTACTATATTTTTTAAAGTTTTAAAATTAGCTTTAATACTTGTAAAATTAATTTTAAAATCTCACCATTTCCCTGGCCTGGTAGCTCATTTGGTTGGAGCATCATCTCATATATCAAAAGGTTGCAGGTTCAATCGTGGGTAAGGGCACATGCTTAGGCTGTGCATTTGCTTCCAGTTAGAGTGTGTATGGGAGGAAAATGACCAATGGTTCTCTCTCATATCATCTCTCTCTCTCTGTCTCTTTCTCTCTCTTCTCCATCTCTCTCTAAAATCAATAAAAATTATTCTTAGGTGAGGATTTAAATTTTTAAAAATAATTTTTATGTCTATGCTTAGAAAAAATTAGGTAATGAGGCCAACTTGGCTAGTATTTCATGGCGGTCAACATCTGAAGCTGCACCAAAGAGACACTTGAAGTTTAGGAAAAACATTGCCAAGTCCACTTCACTCACTCATGTTGCCTTTCTTGCCCATTGGAATGGCTAGAGTTTGAGAGACCTGGTCTACAAATCTTCCCCAGGCAGAAGGACCAAATATGAGAACCTGGTAAGCCTGGTGATTTTACCTCTGTGCTTTCACCTTTAATATTCAACAAAGAAAGGAAAGAACTCAACACAAACACCTTCTATTCAAGGTAGAATCTCTTTACTGTTCTTCAAAATTAAACATGTATGCGCATACATACAGAGGATTTCAAAGTTATTGTATCAGTTTGAGTGTGATCCAAGGCCAAGACTGCTGGTTTCAAAGTATAGAAAAGTTACATTTACTAGATTGAACACATTACTTATCCATGCTTCAGTTTCTAGATCTGTAAAATGTTGGGGCATAAGGAACCTGGAATGAGACCTGGCACATCACAAGGGCTCAGTACCTGTTAACTACTATTATTCTACACTTAGATGGACCATTAGTTATAGAAACCACCTCTGTGAAGAAAGAATGAAGATAAGCCTTCTGGACAGTATAACATAGAGACATGAACCAATTTTCACTCTCTAGTTGATTCCAAACCACAGCAGAGATATGAGTTGGCTGGTGTATGTTAAATGAATATTTCCAAGAAACCAGTTTTTAGTGATTCATCAAAAGTTTCTCATTTTTCCAATGTGCTGAAGACTGCAGCACTGCTTGGGACAGGTTCTGAGTAGCACAGATACAAATGCCAGGCATGCACAGCTTCTTTACCTCTGGTGCAGAGAAATGCAGTGAGAAGACAATTCTCCCTGAACACAGAAAGACAACAGTCAAACATGCCCCAAACTAGCCCTTTGTCTGACCCAGATATGTCTCTTGCAACAGCATTCATGAGTTATAACAAACACGTAAGTTCAGAAGAAAATAAAATGTCTAAAACTAAGATGGCTTTAAAAATTCAGCTGTTCTTTGCAGATTTACTTTTGAAAAGTACACTGTGTTTGAAAGTGACCCAAATTATCTGTCACCACTCATGTGATAAAACATATACTTCCCACAGCAAAATCTTTCTTTGCTCTGAATAAATTTAGCTTTAATTCATTTGAAGTTAGGCAGATCTTCAAGAATCCTTCAAAGGGTGCTTTGAAGAGATCACTGTAGACGGTCGTTTTATATTATGGCTCTCACACAAATGAATTGATGTTTCAGGGGTAAGAATGTCAGTCCTGTCAATTGCTTGCTCACTCATTTATCCTGAATTATATTGCAACTGTCCAAGTTTCTCCACTCTATCCAACAGGCAGCAAGTACCAGTTACTAGCAGGCAGACTATCCTCACCAAGTCTAGAACAATGTTTAGTCCTGATTTTTTCCCCCAACTCTGCCTATTTTCTGATACAAAGCCATTGTATGCTCAGGGTGTTGGGATGATAGCCAAATTAAACAGGCAAGAGGATACCCTCCTTACTGTCCTAAGGCAAGAGAACACCATCCCTACTGAATACATACCTAATTTGTACTTAGAAATAATTTCAATCTTACCTGAATGGGTTATCCTCAGCGTGTTAACTAATATACATTAATTATTCCACCAACTCTATCTATTGTGTATATACATACATACATTCACATCTTTGCTAATCATAGTATCAATATAACTAATAACTAGTGATTTAGTATAGCTAACATTTGTATAACAGTTCACAAGCACATTCACATACTTTTTCTTATGTACTTTTAAAAAGACATCTATGAGGCAGGTAGGGTAAAAGGGGTGAACATGTTTTGATCTTCAATGTGATCCCAGCATTGTAATAGGGCTTCGAGAGTGCCAGGACTAGAGTGTGGTGAGGGAAGCATGTGGGACGCACAAACGAAGGTGCTTCTCACCCTCAGATTCGTACATATTACAGACTTGGCACCTTAAATAGTGTATCTTCCTCTCTTCAAAGACAGACAACTAATACTCAGAAATCTTCAGAAGCTTGCCAAAGGCCTCCATTTAGTAAATCTCTGATCCCATTCTGGTGTTCTTTTTTATGCTGAGGTAGCCTATGCCCCAAAGACATTGTGGAATAAAACCACACTAATGAATTGGATAGGAATTGATTCGGCTCCTTGAACTTTCACTTAAAGTTCAGTGTAGATGGTACTCCAAAGAAAATCTCCATTTAATCATTGTTATCACTGTTTATAAAATGAGAACGCTGTCTATTTTCAGCTTTGTTAGTTTCTTTAAAATTCTGCATTTAGCATATCCTAATTATGAATACTGTTGGGCTTATTATCAATAATTTTGGTTTAATTGCACATGTAATGAGGTAGTTGAACTACCCAAGAAATGGCAGAAAATGAATTTGAGTCATACTGTCATTTTTATTTTTATATAATTTCAAAATATATTCTGTCCCCTAGCTTCAATGGAAGCTTATAAAAACCCACCAGAAACTTTTACTGTGTTCATTACTTTAACATTCTACAAAATAAAACCCTCAAGTTAATACTTATCTTGCTTCAAAGTCATTAAAACAAAAAACTTTAAGCTTAAAACAACTTCATTGTAAAGGACTGTATATTTTATTTCTTTTTTAGTAGCTTTAAAACTACTCACAGCAGTCCCAGATAGAATTTATGGGAATACAATAATATGCCAATTAACTAAAGTCAACCAGTTCCTAATTCTACATTTACAGAATGCCTTTATTATTAATGAAAATCCCTGCCATGCTCAGTGAGAAACAAGAAGGCAAGCTGAAAAACCTACTCTTAATTATAGTTATAATTGTTCTTGGAGGTACAGAATTCCTCACCTCAGACTTCAAGTTCATGGATCAGACTTAGCCCAGTTCTCTTGTGGGAAGCTGCTGACACAATTAGAGCAAGTCATCCAACAAAAAATCTATAAGCCTATACACAAAGCACACAACCAGGAAACATCTCATTACATATTTGTTCTTGCTATCCCTTCCCTGTAGTTTAAATACCCACTTTCCATTAAATGTTTCTGACGAGGAACAGAATGAAATCTGTATGAAGTTGGGGGCTATGGCTCCAGAAAGACAATCTTAGATCTCTGTTTGGATGATGGCAGGTCTTCCAAATGCTCTTGTGGATGTTGTTAAGACCCAGACCAGGGTGTTCTGTTTAAGAAGCAATACAGAAGAAAGTCATCCAAATTGGAAAGTATATAACAAAACATCTGTCATTGTTTGCAGATGACATGATAGTGTACATAGAAAATCCTATGGACTCCACCAAAAAACTACTTGACCTAATAAATGAATTTGGCAAAACAGCAGGATACAAAGTCAATATCCAGAAATCAAAGGCATTTTTGTATATCAACAATGAAACAACAGAAGCAGAAATCAGGGACAAAATCCCATTTGATACAGCAACAAGAAAAATAAAATATCAGCTAATAAACCTAACCAAAGAAGTGAAAGACCTGTACTAAGAAAACTACACAACACTCAAGAAAGAAATTAAGGAAACACAATGGAAACATATACCATGTTCGTGAATCTGAAGAATTAACATCATCAAAATATTCTTACTACCAAAAACAATTTATAGATTCAATGCAATACCTATTAAAGTACAAATGGCATATTTCACAGATATAGAACAAACATTTCAAAAATTTATTTGGAATCATAAATGAGCCCGAATAGCTGCTGTGATTTTGATAAAGAAAAGCAAAATAGGAAGGATCACAATACCTGATATCAAATTGTATTACAAGGCCACTGTAATCAAAACAGCCTGGTTCTGGCATAAGAACAGACACATAGGCAAATGGAACATAACAGAGAGCCCAGAAATAAACCCAAGTATCTATGGTCAATTAATCTTTGACAAAGGGTGCAGCAGCATAAAATGGAGTAAAAATAGACTCTTCAACAAATGTTGGGATATGTGGACAGTTACAAGCAAGAAAATGAAACTGGAGCACCAATTTACACCATACACAAAAATAAATTCATGGTGGATAAAAGATTTAAATATAAGTTGTGACACCATTAAAGTCCTAGAGGAGAACATAGGAAAATCTCAGATATTCCATACAACAATATTTTCACTGATATGTCCCTTAGAGCAAGGGACATAAAGGAAAGAATAAACGAATGGGATCTCATCAAAATAAATAGCTCCTGCATGGCTAAAGAAAACAGTATTAAAATGAAAAGAGAACCAACTGTATGGGAAAACATGTTTGCTAATGATACCTCAGACAAGGGTTTAATCTCCAAAATATATAAAGAACTCACATGACTCCACTCTAAAAAGACAAACAACCCAATTAAAAAATGGGCAAAGGTCTTGAACAGACACTTCTCCAACAAGGACATACAGAGGGTCCAGAGACATGTGAAAAGATGTTCAGTATCCCTAGCTATTAGAGAGATGCAAATTAAAACCACAATGAGATACCACCTCATACTGGTCAGAATGGCCATCATAAACAAAGCAACAAACAACAAGTGTTGGAGAGGTTGTGGAGAAAAGGGGACCCTAGTGCACTGTTGGTGGGATTGCAGACTGGTACAACCACTGTGGAAAGCAGTGTGGGATTTCCTAAGAAAACTAAAAATGGACCTACGTTTTGACCCAGCAATTCCACTGCTAGGATTATATCCTAAGAACCCTGAAATGCCAGTCCAAAGAACATATGCACCCCAATGTCCACAGCAGCACAATTTACAATAGCCAAGTGCTCAAAGCAACCTAAATGCCCATCAGTAAATGAGTGGATCAGAACACTATGGTACATTTACATAGTGGAATTCTATGCAGCAGAAAGAATGAAGGAACTCCTACCCTTTGCAACAGAATGGATGGAACTGGAGACCATAATATTAAGTGAAATAAGCCAGGCAGTGAAAGACAAATACCATATGATCTCACCTTTAATAGGAACCTAATCAACAAAACAAACAAGCAAGCAAAATATACCAAAGATACTGCAATAGAGAACAGGCTGACAGTGACCAGAGGAGAGAGGGGAAGAGATTACAGGGGAAAGGGCAAAGGGTTTGCAGGAACAATTATAAAGGACACATGGACAATAAGAAGGGGCAGGGTGGAAACAGGGGAGGGAAGAAGGAAGGGTTGTGGTGGTAGGGAGGGGTAGGGGGAAGAGGCAGAAAACTGTACTTGAACAAGAATAAAAAACGTTAAAATAAAAAATATGCTAGCTATAGTAAAAATTAAAAAAAGAAACTATAGAGAAGTGACCTATAAAACACTAAGCCCTGACTAAGCCCTGACTTGATTTTTCAAACACTTGTGTTCAGTCTTTTTAGGTATACAGTGTAGAATGTGTCCACCTGATTTCCAAAAATGCCATAGAAAAATGTAGGATGTCCTAGGCCCACTGGGACTTATCTGTTCCTCTGTTGAATCTGTTTTCAACTTTTGCAGACTCAACTGTCATGGAAGCTGCAGGTCTTTGTTATTAGAAGAAAATCGTGAAGCTCTGGGGTCCCCTTAAACCTTAAGAGAGAAGACCCCTGTGTAAATTTGCCTTGGCATGCAGTGCCACACTAGGCATTGTCACTATTAACAGCATTGGGGTCAAATGAGATAGAAGAAGATGAATAGTCTGTTTGTGCAATTATTATTATATTAATGCTGGCTCATCTGCATTTTGACACGCCAGAGAATCTCATTCTACTTGTTGGAAAAGGTCTCCATATTGTGTTTATTTCCTGTGGGTATTTCCCCCAATCTAAACATCACAAAATTATAAGATAGGTTCTTCTCCTGAGATTTATATGAAACTTTATTTACTCCCTACTCAATTTGGGTTGTACCCATAAAACTTTGTGTCACTAAATGTAATCTATGCAAACTGACAAATTTGATCATTCTTATCCAACGAGCCGTTTAAATAAACAGTCACTTACTTCCTTCACTAATCATTCTACTATTCCAAGATCTTTCCAGTCTTCAGTGCATTTGATGGAGTTGATTGAAATGTTTCTTTCTGACTCATCTCTTCCCCTAACTGCAATAGAATAGCCTCCTTGGCATTGTGCACAGTTCCAGGCTTCTCCTCCCCTTTGCCTCAAAGGCCTGTGTAGGATAGCCCTTGGCAATCAAATGTAAGTGTTTCAGACAATGGGGCTATCATGCAGACTGACATCATTTATACTCTGCATCCCCAGTGTCTTTAATCCCTGCCTCTGAGAATGCCCCTCTCCAACCTAGTGCAAACCAGAGAGAAGACAGAAAGAGACCAAGCTTCTCTAGTACCAGATGCCTAGTTCTTCCAGCCCATTTTAACTGCTTTCTAAACTGAGGTCACTTGACAATTCACTCATTTTAGGAGTAAGACTCCACCTATTCCTCTTTTATAACCAAAGCTAAGAGTTAATTTGAATACAATGCTATTTGTTTTCCTCAAATTACATTAATTATATTTCTTAGTAAATGATCACTCTTATAGGCTACTTTTACATAAAAGTCCTTTCACAAAGGACTTTTTGTATGGATCCTCACACTTATTTAAACAAGACAGTATATTTCAAGTAAGGCTTTAACTTTTTATCTGCCTCAGTTTCCTTATGTATATAAAAAATGTCCCCACAGTTTGATAGGGGTGGCAAAAATTTACACTTAGCAACATGTCTAGCCTCTAGTAATTAATGCATGCTATTATTCTATATAAAACACTTAAAAATAGAAGCCTGAATAGGTTCTTAATAAATGGTAGTTATCGTATTATCCTATTAGCCACAGACTTAAAAGAAATAGAAGTATTTATCATACAATGTTATTAGAACACATAGGATCTTCTTTCCTCCCTCCCCTTCTTCCTGTCAACCACCCATTTTTCTCTTGTCTCCAATCTCTTCTTCACTTCTTTCCTCATCTTCTTTTTGGTTTCAAATCAAACATGTGAGATATTGGGGAACAAGAGAAAAGTAATGGGAGCACATAAAAGTTAAGTCTAAAAGGAACAATTATTGGAAAATAATTGGGCCTCTACTTAAAAGTACAATATTCCAAACAGAGAGCCAAAAGATAATCACTGTATTTTCCCAGTGGTTGGTATTTAATTAGCACTCTGCTATTGTCAATTGGCTCTGCTGTCATGGGGATAAATCATTTACAAGCTATTTTAGAGGCTTGAACTGTTGCTGCTATCCATTTCATCAATCGTCTCATCAGTTTTGTCATTTCAGATCTCAGCAATTTCTCACCTGTTCAGGAACTCTGTATGGATTTGACCTTGAGAAGTATTCGGCCACTGTCATCTCAGCTATTAAATATCAGTTTCAGACATCTCAAACTGTGTGTCAAGACACTGCATTCTGGCAGTAATCAACCCATTACTTCCCCCCCTCATAAAGCATGCTCTTCTAGTACCCAGAATTGTGCGCTACAAGTTCCCTCAGGGGCCCATTTTATTGTAGGTGCCTTTGAAAAAAGTGTCTGTTGCCAGCTATATTAATTTCCAGACTTTTGATAGTTTGTGACTGCACATTATGCAAATAATGACTTCTCATCTTTCTTGGGTGAATCAGGCAACAGGATTAGGCAATAAGAGATAAAGCTAAGCAACGTGTTCCATTAATATTTTTCAGGTTTGTCTGTTAAGATCAATGGCTTCTTCAAATCATATTTTCTACTCTTCAAAAAAGAGGCACACTGAGCTTGTTTTATACTTGCTGATGGAAAACAGGACGGCAGGAAGGCCAGTGGACCCAGGCTACATCATTGTCAGGCTATTTTCCATAAGCACTTGTCCTTCCAGGCTGTTGTCATCTCTGCATCTATGTGGTAGTGGCCTGAGGCATGAGCAAGCTGGGCAGAGTCAAAAAGGAAGTCAGTGAGACTGCAGGGGTGGGACCAGAGAGACTTACTTTTGGTGTTATGGACAAATTTAGCAGTTGAATGGAGCTTATTGGTACTTCTCAAAATATATTTTAAATAAATAAAAATACAAAAGATTGCAAAAAACCCCACTTTATTGTGATAACAATTACCTGGAATCACTATGTGTTGTGGTAATATTGCATGCTTCTTTTTTGACATACGTAAACAAGAGCTAATGGTGATTTGAAGTCACAATGAACAGAAGTAGTGTTTTGAGATCTCTATAGCAAGTGTAATGTGATAAGAAATATCTGTGATTTCTACTGATGACAAAGTCACAAGGACTACTGATACCACTGTGGTTTGCAACTACAGTCGTGAAAGAAGGAAGTGCTAACCTGCAGCTAACAATGAAAGAAAACAATTGTTTTCTTCTTCATGAACTCCCTGAAACCTCTTAAGAGTTTATGGACCATGGGTCAAGGGTCCATGTTGTAGGTGAAGCATCTGTATTTCACTCCCAGGAGAATTAATGCACTGGGGGAAATGTGCAAACAAGCCCAGCGTTCTGTCCATTTAAGACAGAAAGCACCAAGAGCCTTCCTTGTCTCTCATTTACCCAGTCCCCTATGATAGTCTAGTCTGGGCATCATTTGTCCTAGTATTTACCACAGTATCATGTGATAACTGTGTTTTCTCCTTCAACAGATTGTAAGAACTATATATCATCCATCTTTATATGAATAGTGCATAAGCCCTGGGACATGCCAGCTATTGAATAAGTGTTTGCTAAATATATTAATGAAGACTGGAAGGCTTTTGAAAGAATATGTATGCTCTACACTGGCAAAATTTTCCTGAAGAACAATATTTTTTTTCTTTTTGAAAGAAGCTATATGTGAAAATAAACAACATTTAAAAAATAGCATCATCAGATTTTAGAACTGAAAATAGAAGTATTGACATCATCATCCAGATTAAACACAAAGAATTTAAATGTAGATTTATTTCAATAGATAATATGGCTACCTGAAGACTTGGGTTCCTTGATTTAAAATCACAGGAGTCTTTGCAGGGAAACAGAAGGCCAGGTAGGCAAAGGGGTTAAGCATTGAACACACCAGTTACAAATCAACAAGTCAAAGTCTCATACAAGGGAATAAGCTTCCAGGAATCTTCACTTTTTCCAGTTTGTTTTCTAGTTTGGGCAATAGCTGGAAGCTGCCTGATCCAAACACACTGCCATCTATCCATAGATGAAGAAAGAAGTTTCCCTAGTCGTGGGCTATGCTTGGGACCTGGCTGGAACTTTGCACACTAAGGCTGGTTTCTAACTCCTCTGTTTCCTGATATTCCCAGGTAGGGGCTGGAGATCAAGGTTTGAGTCTTAATTTAGAATCCAATAAAATTCAGATAAAAACCCATTAACATGATCAAAATTTGATACCGAAAGGAAGATCTGTATGAGATGTGTTGGTTTTATGCATGCTCAGCTCCATCATTGTAACAAACAATGAAAAACATTTATTTAGTCAATGCATTTTAATCAAGGTTTTCCTTTTGGATTAAACACACACTCAATAACTCTGCTGTGCATATTAAAGATATTTCATGTTTCACTTACTTCAAGGCTCTACACTGCTGGGTAAATCAACTGCCCTAAAGAGTTTCACAGGTAAGGTAATGGTGGAGGGAGCAATTTAAAACCCATTTCTGTTGCAACTACCTCATGCTTTTCCTTTATTACATATTTAATAAACTTACTAATACATTCCAGGGAATACATTTATCCCCATCCTCTAAGGAAAACCATTTGCTGAATGTACTTAGAAATTGGGCAATGAAATTTATTTTTTTCTTTTCCTCCTTAACAGAATGTGACTATTTGGGGAGGGTTCAATCCCTGCTGGCAAATAGCCATTTCCTACCTCTAGACAGAAAGGCTTAAAAGAACTTATTAAAAACAGTCAAAATCCTCTGTAGACATTCAATAACTTATAAAAAAAAAAAGCTTTGATGAGTTGGTGCAAATGAATCAGGAACATATGGATCCTATTTCCCTTGACTTTAAATTTGTAAAAAGAAAAAAAAATAGAAAAATGAACTTTGTAGATGTCACTGAACCCAGTGAAAAAACATATGAGATGATTGCTCAACTTAATACATTCCTAAGTTGCCCTGTGCTTCACTGAAGCATACTCAGGTCATTTGTAGCTCAATTTGGACTGTCAAACACACAGCCCATCATACTCTAATTGTTCAGAGTAAAATTCCAACAGCAGAAGATATGAAGATGGTTAGTATTCTCAGCAATCAATGTTGGTATAGCGGTTCATTTTCTAATTCATTGAAAAAATTAATTTTTCCTGACCAGTGTGGCTCAGTTGGTTGGAGTGCCTTCCCATCAACCAAAATGCTGTGGGTTCAATTCCCAGTCAGGGAACACGCCTGAGTTGCAGATTCTGTCCCTGTTGGGGCACATGCAAGAGGCAACCAATTGATATTTCTCTCTCACATGGATGTTTCTCTCCCTCTCTTTGTTCCTCCCTCCCCCCCCAAAAAAATCAATAAGCTTGTCCTCAGGTGAGAATTTTAAGTAAGTAAATAGATAAATAAATGGCTGTGTTTATTTAAAAATTGATTTTCTTAATGGCAGAAGATTTGGAAAACATTGTAGATAACACTTATCTGTATATCCAGAGCCAGTCCACAGGAGAGTGGTGGAAACTGGCATCCATGAAGGACAACAGGACACCAACCAGAAATTGTCTCCTGCAGTCATGCTAAATGATGCCCTCATGCCCAGGGAGAACTCATTTGCTTCATGTGACCGAGCACTTCATTTTCAAAAGATGTTTCAGGAAGCAATACAATTACATAAGATCCAAGAGATAAACCTGTTGGCCTTCTTTTACAATCTTACCACAATATTTAAATAATAATTCAAATGCATATATTGATAGCTTTTACTAATTTATTAAATATATATCATGTATGGGTGCAAGATGGCGGCATGGTAAGAGGACGTACATCTCTGCCTCCCACACATAGGTCTTAAACTGGGACATTTTTCAAAGCAGCACAGCAAACAGACACCAGAAACACAGCATATTTGAAAACAGATTATCGAAAATTGCAGTGGACGTTGAAAAACCGGACGGTAAGGAGAGTACTCCGGCGGTGCGGAGACCAGGG
>PVKU01008473.1:0-73346 GCA_004027475.1 Anoura caudifer
CTGGGCAGTGGCCCTGATGGAGGGCAGGGACAGTGGTATGAATGACAAGTCTCTGCCAAGGATCCTGGAACATGGGTGGAATTGCTTCCTGAGTGACTGGATCATGGTGTGGAGCAGAGGAGGGCCTAGTGGGGAGGGAATAAAATGGTTCTGGGAAGGGGTGGGAGCACAAAAAGCACCATTCGATCCCCACCATCAGCAGCATCATTAGGTGTGCAGAGGTGCCTGCCTGTCTAGGCACTGAAAGTTGCCTCTCCTTTCTGACGATCCACACCAATTGATCTACAGGAGAGAATCAGTTTATTAGGGAGAACCTAAAGAGTCTTTCATTTGCCCTGGATAAAGTGAACGGCAGCACGCTGACCTGGTCCCAGCATATCCAAAAGAAGACTGCTGAGGAGGAGCAAAAATGGACTTTTGTCACTTTCATTTGGCCTACAGAAAAGAACAACCAATCTTGCACTAAATAATAACAGAAATGGTATCAGTTATGTTCAAGGGCACTTTATGGTCCTTTGATTATTTGAGGGGAAGGTTTTTGTTTTGTGACCATAATCATGCAGTTGTCACTGGCTGAGACTGAAGATGCTAGGGAGGGACACCAGGAGCCATTTTGAACATGCCATGTCCAGTTGTCTGTCTCAGTCCAGGTCCTACCAGGAAATTCAGGATACATTCCACAGAAGATTTAAGAAGAATTTATGGAAATGCCATTTACCAAGGAAAACCAACATGGAGGACAAAGGACCCACAATCAGCTAATGTTCCCACCCCTCAGCCAGAAGGCTATCCCTCATGCTGTCTCAGCTGTCCTGCTGGGTGCTGTCCTGGGCTTCTTGCTCTCTCCTTTCCCTCTTCTTCGGTTGATTTCACCATCTCCTGGAGCAGAGCCAAAGCTTCATCTGTAGTTACTTCAGAAACAAAACGGCTTCATTATTTCATTCACCTTACCTAGTTCCTTAGTTTTTATTTTCTACTGGATCTGTCAACTTCTGACAGATTTTTTTAGTCTTTGCACTCTATTTGTGATATTGTCATTACCATAGCATTTAGATTATGTGCCATTTTATTCACTTTTTTTTAGTATCTTAGAATCAACTTTCTAGAAAAGAATTATTCAGCCCCATCTAAATTTTGCCTAAAATTTATTATGCTCAAAGTGAATATTTCTTTCCTGCTTTCTTTAATTAGAAGATTTTTTGGTAGATCTTTTTCCATCAACAAATTCTCAACATGTTGGTATTAGTGTGTGGTAGATGTGTCTCTTACAAACATCCTATGGGTTTGATAATCTTTAAAGAAATCCAAATGTCTCCATTTTATCAATTTATAAAATTGAACTACATTTTCACTTTCTTAATTTGTTGCTCTTATTTGTCATGCTTTATTTCCTGGCTTGGGCTTGGGTAAATTGCCATTCCTTTAGATATCCCTCTTATGGCTTTGTAAGTGCTGCCAATTTTCTATTCTACTAATAATTACTGCTAAATTAGACTAGTTAACTGCATCTTTCAACTCAGATATACTCTTTATAATATTTATTTTTTAAGATCAGCTCTGAAGTATGTGTAAGATACTCTCAATATGATTGCGAAATTACCAGTTTCCCTGTAACAGCACCAATTATTATATTAACTATACCAAATCCATTTGTTGTTTGAATGCAAGTTTATAAGGGTGTTAGAGACTTGTAGGTTTATTTCTTTTATTATCAAATAACTTGCAACTCTTTTGGAAAAATGCTTTCAGTACTTGAACCCATCACATTCCCTTTGCTCTAGAAACCCTCCTTTAATTGTCATTTGACTAGAAACATATGAAAAAGTTTTGGCCCACAATAAAGAGCTTTAAATGTGAGCTATAGATTTTTATACCTATAGGGAAGTGATCCACCTGCCAATGTCAAATATAGCCCAGCCCTATCAAACAACTGACAGGTATGAGTCAGCACACAGGAAGCCAAACCCATGGATCAGCTTTCCCGTGGGAAACCAGGCCTGCATTGTATCTAGGCTGCTTGAGGCTTGCTCTTGCTAAAACTCCCTCATCCTGTGTTGAAGCAGCAAATGTTTCTTTCATATCTTTAAAGTAACTTCCTGAAGTCTATGTTAATTCTCCCAAGGACAGAGTGTAACCAGACCAATCACTCTTATTGTTCCCTTGCATTTGCAACATTTTTTCTTGTTAATCTGTAAGAAGTAATCAGTAACATCCTTTATTTTGTTATCTGTAAAAAGTAATCATCTAAAGCAAACCTGAGCATAATGAATGAAAACCTTCTTTGATGTATGCTATTAGAAAGTAATAAAAGCCTGTTCAGGCAAGGGTTGAGGTGATCTCTCTCTAAGAGAGTGGCCATAACACCCCTTTTTCTCCATAGGACTTCTGTAGTCCATGTGAATTTGTTTGTTACATTCACAACATACGGACCCTGCTGGACAGAGTTGGCATCATATACCCAGTCATGACAACTTGTAAAGGAGAATTAACCTGCTTTGTCTTACTATGTGAGACAACTTGACTGAGATGCTCCATGTTTCTGTGATTAAGAAAGACAATTGTTTCCACATGTGATTAGGGGGACCACATACTGGATGTTGCAGGTGGGTGCCAAGTGTTCCTAGTGATGAAGAGAGAGCATCTTCTTGACTCAGGTGGACAGGCTGGACAAAAAAGGGACCGAGTCCCTCAGTTTTGGGAGTTGTATCTGTGTCTAGGGCTCCAAGTCACCCTGTAGCAGGAGCCTACCTTAGGAAGAGAACTGTGCTCCTGCACTCTGTCTGTGTTTTCAGCCCTGGCAACAACTCAGGGACTTTTGATTATCACAGTGGTAAACATTACTTCTGGAATATACACTTTGCTGTCATCTCATTGACAATATCAAGTATCATGTTAACTATTTTCCCCCTGGCTGTGGCCAAGAAATGACCAATATTCAATTTTCAAATAGATATAATTCAGAATAGACATAAGTATAGGAGCAAGTCATGCAGAATAACCCTCATCTAAGAAGAGAACTTTCCAGTTAATGCAGCACTTTTATTTTTAACTCTGAATTCATCCCAAACAGTAAACTTTTGGGGGAAAGGCATGGACAATATGATCTCCATACAAGGAACTGGCAACTGAGATGCAAAGGACTCAGGACAGGGCAAAGACTGCAGGCTTGGCAAGTGGAAGAGCTGGCTTCTGGTTTCTAAGCCCAGGGCACCTGGCCAGTTCTCAGTGACTCCCTGAAGAACTCAGGTAACTTCCTCATAGTCAGCCAGCTTCTCCAAAAGAGCCAAGGATCTCATTGGCCTCACTCTAGGAAATAGTGTAGGTCACCCACTGCCCAATTCAGAAATAGTCAACCAGAGAGTGGAGCCTGTGCTGTCAGCAGCCAATATGCAACATGACTCCTCTCTTCAGTTTCTATGGACTCAGAATCCCACCAGTGTTCACTCCTTCTGTTCTACAGCCCTGGGAAGTATGGAAGAAAGATTACTATGAGACATATGTCATCTCCCTCTGACTCATGAGCTGGCCCTGGGCCAAAATGGAGATTTCTTCCAACAAACCCCCTAGAAATTGCTTGTAATTGACCCTCATCCTGACATAGACCAATAGTCCTCCTCTGCCTCCTGCAATGTGCTGTTTTTTGGAACAGGTAGTCTTCCTGTCCCAGTAAAGCATGTAATACATTTACCTACACATGGGATAAGCCACTAGCCAGTATGCATGACTACCCTGTTTTATTCTATATACTTATCTGGTGCCAGCTAAGGGGTGTGTGGATCAATTTCATCTTGCAGAGACTTAACATTTACCTCATATGTAAGTCTCCTTTAACAAACTCTATTAATTTCCAGACTGAAAGGGCCAGCCTCTTTCTTCCATCTTTCCCTGCCCTTACTGAAGTAGATTTTCAGTCCTGGGGCCTTTCTCTTGTTTTTCATTATCTAACAGTAAGAGAGGGTATGTATACATACATGGAGTGTCATGGGCCTGAACAGGACTTCCATCATGGCCACCCTCATTAACTGACCATAGTCCCTAAGGTTCCAGCTATCTTGGCTCTTCTTACGAGATCTGCTCATCAAAGCAGATAGCTCTAGATAGCCCCTCCTGAACCTTCCTCAAGCTCACTTGCAACACATGGATCTGCAAGGAACGCAGGTGCCCAGCCAGAAGTGAGCAGGGCAGGGAGGAGCATATTCCCATAAGAACTGGTCTCTCAATATTGTACCAGATCCCTACCTCTGTCATCTGTAAACCTGATTACCTGGCACATGCCCTTACCCTCAGGGGCCTAGGGACACAGTAAAGATCAGAACAAATCCCCACTTCTGTAGATTCTTGGAGTGAAAAGGCAGAACCACTGACAACCCCCCTCCAACATACACATGTGATCTAAATGAGGCTGGAATCATTGAGTCCCTGTCAGGAGCCATGCCTTGATATTTTGTGAGCTCTTCCCCAGCCCCAGATGGTGGGGTGAGCTCACAAAGGGTTTGGGCCAACGTCCACCCTCCATTTAGCTGAACCTACAGGACACCTTCTCCCAGAACTTGCTCAAAATGGCACCTGAGTAAAATGAGTGGGCAGATTCCTTGGAAAACATGCATCAGGATAATGGTGGATAAAGGCAACCTATAATCTTTATTCTTCTGAATGAGCCACGTGTTGGGAAAGACCAGGGTGGCAGCAGTAGGAAGGTCTTCCATAAAAATCTACTCAAGTCTAGAAGCAGGCAGACAGGGATGTGGGATGAGAGCACAGCTGTGCCCACGCTGAGTGATGCTCTGCCAGTAACAGGGTGCCAGTGGCACAGCTCATTCCTTGGTTTCACCTGGAGTCACATGTTCTTGGGAAGCCCATCCAGATTTCCAGGGGTCATCCAAGAAGATGTCTGACACCACTTTTCTTCTGTTCCCATGAGCAGATACCGAAACAGACTACTGGATACAGACAGGTACTCTATTTAGGAGATTCTTGTTTAGGAGATCACAGATAGCATGATAGAAAAGGAAGGCAGAGAAGAGAGAATGTCAGCATGATTATTATTATAGTTTTCCACAGCAGCCATGAGTTTTGTCCTACCATGGTGTGTGGGGACCACCTGACAACATGAGAACAACTCACCTCTTACTTGCCTTCAAGGGACTGGGCTCTGGGCCCTTCCTCTGCAGCTCTTCCTCATGGGTGGATTGCTGTCTGCAAGTCTAACTTTCCTCCTGCTGATGGTCCCTGCTTTTGCTGATGGAGCTCCAGTGGCAAACAGAGGCCCTGAGCAGAGCTGGGGGAGATGAGGACCTTGCTATGAGGCTGGGATTGTGCTAATACTCGATCATCAGCTGCAAGGGGCAGCAGGGACACCTAGTATAGGCGGGGAATACTGCCCAAGGACAAATTCCACCACTTGTCTCTCTATACAAATGAAGTCTTATTGGGATAAGACCACCCCTGTATGCATTCACATTGTCTATGGTACTTTCAGGATAAAAGGCAATATTAGAGTTGAGAAGACCACATGGCCCACAAAAGCCAAAAAGCTATGTTTTCCTCTTTATAGAAAAATTTGCCAAATCTTTTTCTAGGCTATTTAGGCAGAATCTCAATATCAGGGCCTCTCAATCTTCAATTATCCATGGGTTCTCTGAGAATTTGAAAATTTAGTCTTTGTCCCAAGGTACAGATCCCAAGAATGTAAATTTAAAGATTCTAGGAGATGCTGCTGCTGGTGGTAGTGATGGTGGTGGTAGCCTTGCTTGCTATTTAAGTAGAGACTAGAATCCCCTCCTACATTGTCCTAGCTGTCATGCTCCAGGGAATGTGTGTGAGCAAGTCATCCAGAACAGAGGCTACACATATTCTGAGGGGCCTGAGGCCCTATCTGCATCCTTCCTGCAGACAAGTGTTCCCTATCTCAGTCATGGTCATTGCATCTGTGGGACCACATATTATATCCCTCATGAGCCCTGAACTAACATCTCAGAGGCACCTTACCTATGCCACCGGGATCTAGCTTAGAAGGTCACAAGCAGGCTGCCATGCTGGGATGAATCCACCAACTGCTCATCCCCCTCAGTCAGGAATGATGCTACATAGAGCTTGAAATGCTGATGTTTAATGATCTATTCTACATTAAATAATGGACAATAAGGAATTTCCACAATGCCTGGGTGCAAGAGAACTTAGATATTTTCAAGGCAGAGAACAGAGCTCAGAGCAGCTCAGCCAATGAAGAGCCAATTACAGGGAACTGCTGGTTGTCCAAGGGGGATACAGAGGCTGGGATGGGGTGTGATTTTACTTAGTGGAACCCCTCCAGGCAGGTCTTGTTGAGGAGTTGGAACATAGTTCTCCAGGGTTCGGTGCTGATGGTGAAGAAGCAGGTGAAGGTCTGAGGGAATAAGCATAGGAATAAAATATAAATGAAGAAGCCTTGGGAATCTTGTGGCTCTAGTGCTGAAGATAGTATCCATCCCAAACTTGCATTTGAAATGTGAGCAGCTGGGGGATGCAGGCTCTGGCCCTCAGGTGTAGCCCTGCTTGAGCCTTGGATATAGCTGATCTGACTTTCTCCTGACCTCAGGATCTCCCGTGTCACTCTGCTTTCCCCAGGTCTATGGTCCCTGTGGGGACCTCAGGCTTTCCCATTGTGAACCATGCTCTTAGTGCAGTAACATGTGCTCCGTCCCAGTGGGCCTTATCTCAAGGAGCACTGATACTAAGTGGGCTTTTCCTAGAGCAGGGATTCACTTATCTCTCAAGCAGAAACCACAGCTCATTGGGGCCCAGAGTAGAGCATGGAATACAGGGCAGTAAGCTCCCCTCAGCCAACCTCCCAGCAGGCTCTGCTTAGTGCCAGGAAGACCTGAGACCTGGCCACTCAGTCAAAGGTGTTCCTCCTCCTGAAAGCAGCAAAGGAAAGTGGATAAAGAGCAGGAAGAGTACATCCTGTGGCCAGAACCAGGAGACCTGGCCCCTAGGGGCAGAAGCAATCTATCACCAGTATGGCCTGAAGTTCAGACAGCTGAAATGGGTGAGTGGACATTCAGGATCTCAGACTTCCCAGGGGCCTACAAGTGGACCCTTGCCTGCCAGGCTGGGCTCTGTCTTTAGCACAAGTGGTGGCTATAGTATGGCCAGCAGCTCTCTCATTCTTCTGTGTCCCTAAGAATGGTGTGTCCCCTGCCCCACCCCCACCGCATTCCTATGCAAATCCACAGCTGTGAAACCTGAAGGAGGCACACGTGTATCTTACATTGTTAAGGTCTGGGCTTTCTTGAAAGGGGCAATTGTCAATGTCATCATCAAGTTTCTCACACCTGGTTCTGCGAAGCTCCAGCTCCATGGAGAAAGCCATCATGGTCTCTACCTGTGGTGTATATAGACATTAAAGTGGAAACATCCCTCATGGTCCCATTAAGTAGTTGCTTGTGTAGACACATGGAGTGTGGGGACAAGCCCCAACAGTACCCCATTTGGGGCTTCCCTCTGGGTCTGGATCAGCTCCTTTGAAATAAAGACATGCTGGAGATGTTCTAGGTGAAGGGGTGCATGGCCTCAGTGGAGGCCCTGGGGTAGAAGCAGACTGATCACACACTATTAATGTGAGTAGCCTCAGATTTCCAAATGCTATGGTGAGACCCCACCTTCCCTTTCAGCATGCTTCTAGCTTCTACAGCACTCACAGGGACAGGTGATAAGTGCTGGGTTGGGTGTTGGCTTTGCAAGACTTTGCTTGATAATCTCCATCTCAGAGTGGGAGACTCATGTACAACCTCATAGTAACAACACTTTTTCACCTATCAATGTCAGAAAAAATTCTATACAATGCTAGTGAAACACACACATAAACACATAATTGAGATGATGGATTCAAGAAACAACTCCTATTATATACTATGCTGTGAAATATTCTGTACTCTTCTCCAGTCTATTCTACTCATTCTATTCCATATCTTCCCACTGCATCCCGTCCATTACTCCCAACACCCAAACTCAGTCTGTGACTCCAGATATAGAAAACCAAAAACCCAACCAGAGGTCCAGCCTGAAAGAGTTTAGGGTACCTGAGCCAGTGGGGATGTTGCACACCAGTGTCCACAGAGGATTAAACTCAGCAGAGGGTGAGACCCTCTGCCCTTGATGTGGGCTCTTGGTGCAGAGACCCAGAGGGTGAGAGAGTAATGCTCCTAACTCTGCACACACACATGCATGCACACAGTCACATGACAAGAAGTGCTCATCAGGAGAGTGTTTTCATTGCTCATGTCTGTAGACCAGATGAAAATGGCATTACTAGTTGTAGTCTGAAGAGATTCCATGGCAAGGAGAACCTTTTAAGATTAAAAGCCATCATCTAGGGAAGAGTGTAAAATAACATTGATCTACATAGTTTAATACCACAGCAGAGAACCCAGAGATCATGAAAGCCACAGTGGTTGAGGGGGAGCACTCAATGCTTCTGATCCTCAGCCCTGCTCTTCCTCCTCTCCCCGCTTCTCCCTGTGTCTATCTAATTATCTTATCTTATTTTATTTTATTAAAATATTCTTCAACCTATCTTTTCCAGCATATTCTCTGTGTGTCTCTTCTTTAAAGGATATCTTTATCCCCTCATTGGCTAATTTGAAGTTTTTCTTCACTAAACCATGTCATAAAGATTGAAAAATGCATTGTATGTGAGTAGACATTGATCTCATTTTTAAATTTCCATGTAAAACCTTTTATAAAATCTGAAATTGAATTGGTTGTATTTTTATGTATCTTAAATGGTATACAAGATCCTATGATATGTCTCCTGTCCTTTACCTTCACTTAATATAAGTGTAGGCCAACAGGGCAGGAAAATGTGGTCACCTACCTGCTCCTTCCAGGAATTCAAGATGCGCACCAGCCTATAGGCATTCATGTCCTTGCTGTTCTGGTTGAATATGTATAAGGCATATTCCACAGTGGCAGGGAAATAACTTTCCATGACTTCTTGGTCATCATTCTTCCTTTTATCTTGAGAGGTCCAGCTGTGAGTCACCTGGAGCTGGGAACTTACCAGAAGCAGGAACATGGCCCAGGGAAGAGCCCACCTCCATTGCAAGCACAGCAGTGCTGCAGGCAAACAGCCACCCATAGTCTTTCCAGCTCAAACTCCCACTGGAACCTACCTGGGCAGTGGTCCAACTTATTTGTTCCAGAACATATTCGTCCTGTGGGCCTCCTCTCTGCTATTACACCCTGTCCCTTCCCATATATGGCTCTGCCTCCTCCATACAATGTGGCTAAAATAGTCTCATGTCCAGGACAGAGGAATAAGGCCAAGGCAGTTGGATTGGGAAGAACCAGCAATAGGAAGAAGGGTCCTCTCTAGCTGAATTCCAGCCACTGCACTCCCTCAGTGCCTCAGAGGGTAGAAAAGACTGCTTATATGAACCAAAATCAGATTCTGAAATAATGACACAAGTGCAAGAGGTACAAATGGAAGACAACCCAAGATACAGCAGTAGAGTGACAGTCAGCAGGACAAGAAGGGGCAGAGCAAAAAAGAAAGGGCTGACAAAAGCCAGTTTTATGGATAATGAAGGTATCTACCCAGTGATGAATGTGTATTTGTTAGAAATGTGTATTGTTAGAAATGTGAAATGCTTGAGATTTTTATGGGCCTCAGTGTTGTACTGTCCCACTCCTCCACTGACCTTCTTTTGCTTCTGAAAGAGTTGGCTCCTTGGCTGCTGGGGTTGTGGCCTCACTAAGGATGGTGGAGGATCAAGCTGAGCTCACTGCATCACTCTTTGCACAACTTCTCAGCTTATGAATGTGCTTCTACGAGGTAAGCCTGAGGTAAGGCTGGATAAGTAAATCCCTTCTCTTCAAAGATGTTTACAGAAGGAATGGCCACAGACATACACTACGCTTATATTTTTTCTTTGTAGGAATTCGTTTCTAGAGGAGATGGAGTGGAGTGAAAGAAACAGAAAAGGAGGGAGAGTGAACCAAATGAGTTCCAGGTATAGCTTAGCTGTGTCCATTAGGTGACCTTTGGTGCCCTCTTGTGGCCACTTTCATCACAGTTCATCCAGCACAATTTCCTATGTACAGTTTCTAGAAAAGGAACATTCACAGCAAATGCAACTCTTGGTCGACTAAGATGCAGCTCTGGGATGACATTTTTTGCAAACAAGCTTCAGCTCTGCACCATGAAATGGACCTCCAGCATCTGTGTGCAGCTACTTGTGAACTTCAAAGGAGACCATAATCTCCTGAAAGCCTGTGGATATCCAGGTCCCTGAGTTTGTTACTACTCCAGGATTCTGACCCAGTATGTCTGGACAGTCCTAAAGAGTTTGATTCTTAACCTAAAACCAGAGGTTGGTGATGTTCTTAGTCTCTGGATTACACTTTGAGTAGCACAGTTACAGTGAGTCCCTTGGTTTAGATGCAACGAATCCCAGGGAGAAATCAACTGAAAGAGCATAGGGGTGGATTTTGAGAAGGGTTTCTGGAGCCACACTGGATCAGGGAAGGGGTAAAAACCCCATGCCTGCTTATAAAGAAAAAGAGTTTCCAGACTCCAGGCATCAGTGACCAGAAGGTGTCTGTGGAAGGAGAGAAGGCTATTTTCAACCTGACAGCCTATCTTCCTCATAGAGGTCAGCAGAGCTGATGTTCATCTCCAGGAGAGGGAGATGTTAAATATGTCCCAGTCCTTCCCATCCTCAGGTTGACCACATTCAGGAGAGTCCACTGCATGCTCTTAGCTAATGGTTCCCCCAAAGACTGGTTTTTCAGTTCCCAAACAGACCAGTGCACCTGCCTATCCTCCATGTATCTTTGTGATTTCCTTTTGAGACAAGGTTCTAGGTTCACAGTTCCATTGTCTCACATCAGACAATGGCAGGATAACATCAACTTGAAATGTGTTACTTACCATGGATAAGAAACTAGATATGATCACATGTAAGAAACAGCAAGATGTGCAACAGAACTCTACCAAACAAATTGTATCTTATGCAAAATTATTGAACCTTAAAAAAGAAGAAAATTTGCCCTCATGTAGATAGACCATAAGCCAGACATAAGACAAATACTGCAGGATTTAATTTTTTCTCTCAAGATTTGTTTTATTATACATATTCTGCTTTTATACATTAAAGAACATTTTATAAAGTAAAACATTATAGAAAATTTGGAAAAAAAGAAAAATTACATTCTATGACCATAATACAACTAATACCATTTTTGTATGTGTATGTATATGTATGTATGTATGTATTTATTTATATTGTTGTTCAAGTATAGTTGTCTGCCTTTTACCACCATCCCAGCCCACAGCCCAGCCCTCCTCACCTCCCTCCCATTTCCAACTCCCCTTGTTTTTGTCCATGTGTCCTTTATACTTGTTTCTGCAAACCCTTCCCCTTTTCCCCTGACATTCCCACCCTTCTCTCCTCTGGTCACAGTCAGCCTGTTCTCAATTTCAGCATCTTTGTTGTATTTTGCTTGTTTGTTTGTTTTGTTGATTAGGTTTCTGTTAAAGGTGAGATCATATGGTATTGGTCTTTTACTGCCTGGCTTATTTCACTTAGTGTGATGTTTTCCAGATCCACCCATGCTATTGCAAAGGGTAGGAGCTGCTTCTTTCTTTGTGCTGCACAGAATTCCATTTTGTAAATGTACCATAGTTTTTTGATCCATTCATTTAGTGATAGACACCCAGGTTGCTTCCAGCACTGGGCTATTATGAATTGTGCTGCTATGAACATTGGGGTGCACAGGTTCTTTTGGATTGGTGTTTCAGGGATCTTAGGATATAATCCTAGCAGTGGAATTGCTGGGTCAAAAGGCAGATCCATTTTTAGTTTTCTAAGAAAATCCATACTGTTCTCCACAGTGACTGTACCAGTCTGCATTCCAATCAACAGTGCACTAGGGTCCCCTTTTCTCCACAACCTCTCCAACACTTGTTGTTTGTTACTTTGTTTATGATGGCCATTCTGACTGGTGTGAAGTGGTATCTCATTGTGGTTTTAATTTGCATCTTTCTGATAGCTAGCAATACTGAGCATCATTTCATGTAACTCTGGGCCCTCTGTATGTCCTCCCTGGAGAAGTGTCTGTTCAAGTCCTTTGCCCATTTATTAATTGGGTTGCTTGTCTTCTTAGAGTGGAGTCTTGCAAGTTCTTCATATATTTTGAAGACTATACCCTTGCCTCAGTTATCACTGGCAAATATGTTTTCCCATATGGTTGTTTCTGTTTTTATTTTAATGCGGTTTTCTTTAATCATGTAGCTTTTTATTTAGTTGAGATCCAATTGTTTATTCTTTCTTTTATGTCCCTTGCTCTAGGGGACATATCAGTGAAAATATTGCTGCATGAAACATCTGAGATTTTCCTGCCTATGTTCTCCTCTAGGACTTTAATGGTGTCATGACTTACATTTAAATGTTTTATCCACCTTGAATTTACTTTTGTCTATGGTGTAAGTTGGTGCTCGAGTTTCATTTTTTTGCATGTAGCCATCCAGATCTCCAAACACCATTTGTTGAAGAGGCTATTTTTACTCCATTTTATATTTCTGCCTGCTTCATCAAACGTTAATTGCCCATAGAGACTTGGGTTGTTTCTGGGATCTCTGTTCTGTTTCAATGGTCTATCTGTCTCTTTTTTATGCTAGTACCAGGTTGTTTTGATTACAGTGGGCTTGTAATAACAGTTTGGTATCAGGTATTGTGATCTCTTCTACTTTTCTCTTCTTTCTCAAAATTGCAGCAACTATTCAGGCCATTTATGGTTCCATATAAATTTTTGAAGTATTTGTTCTACGTCTGTGAAATATGCCATTGGTACTTTAATAGGTATTTCATTGAATGTATAAATCATTTTGGGTAGTATGGACATTTTGATGATGTTAATTCTTCCGATCCACAAACACGCTGTATGTTTCCATTTGTTAGTCTTCCTTGATATTTTTTTTTCAGTGTTGTGTGGCTTTCTGAGTACAAGTCTTTTACCTCCTTGGTTAGGTTTATTCCTAGGTAGTTTATTTTTCTTGTTACTATATCAAATGGCATTTTTCTTCTTGATTTCTGCTTCTGATGTTTCATTGTTGCTGTACAAAAATGCTTTTGATTTCTGCATATTGACTTTGTATGCTGCTGTTTTGCCAAATTCATTTATTAGTTTGAGCAATTTTTTTTGGCGGAGTCTATAGGACCTTCTATGTACACTATCATGTCACCTGCAAACAATGACAGTTTTGTTTCCTCCTTTCCAATTTGGATGCATTTCATTTGCTTTTCTTGTCTGATCACTGTGGCTAAAACTTCCAGTGCTATGTTGAATAGAAGTGGTGAAATTGGATAATCTTGTCTTGTTCCTGATCTTACTAGAAAAGATTTTAGTTTTTGCCCATTGAGTATGATGTTAGCTGTAGGTCTCTCATATATGGCCTTTATTATGTTGAGGAATGCTCCCTCTATTCCCACTTTGCTGAGCACTTTTATCAAAAATTGGTGCTGTACCTTATCAAATGCTTTTTCTGCATCTATTGACATGATCATGTGATTTTTGTGTTTGCTTTTGTTTATGTGATGTATTACATTTACTGAATTGCGAATATCGTACTATCCTTGCATCCCTGGGATAAATCCCACTTGGTTATGTTGTATGATCTTTTTAATGTATTGTAGGATGCAGTTTGCCAATAGTTTATTGAGGATTTTAGCATCTATGTTCATCAGCAATATTGGCCTGAAGTTTTTTTTTTTTCTTTGTTGTGTCTTTATCTGGTTTTTGGACTGGGATGATGCTGGCTTCATAAAAAGAGTTTCGGAGTCTTCCATCATTTGTATATTTTGGAATAGTCTGTGAAGGATGGGGGTTAGCTCTTCCTTAAATGCTTTGTAGAATTCTCCTGTGAAACCATCTGGTCCAGGGCTTTTGTGTGTTGGGAGTTTTTGGATTACTCCTTCAATTTCATCTGCTGTTATCAGTCTGTTCAGGCTTTTGCTTCTTCTTCATTGAATTTTGGAAGATTATACTTTTCTAGAAATTTGTCCATTTCACCTAGGTTTTCAAATTTCTTGGCATACAGTTCTTCATAGTAATTTCTTACAATCCTTTGTATTTCTGTGGTATCAGAAATTGTAATCTCTCCTCTTCCATTTCTGATTATGTTTATTTGGGTCCTCTCTCTTTTTTCTTGATGGGCCTGCTTAAAGGCTTTTCAATTTTTTTTATCTTCTCAAAGAACCAGCTCCTGAATTCACTGATCCTTAAAACTGTGCTTTTAGTCTCTGTTATTTAATTCTTCTCTGATCTTGATTATTTCCTTCCTTCTCTTTGCTGTGCATTGTCTTTGTTGTTGTTCCTTGAGTTCTTGTAGGCATAGGGCTAGGCTGTTTGTATGAAATGCTTCTATCTTTTTTAGGTAGTCCTGTATTGCTATGAACTTCCCTCTCAGGACTGCCTTCCCTGTGTCCCATACATTTTGGGTTGTTGTGAGTTCATTTTTGTTTGTTTCCAGAAAGTTTTTGATTTCTTCTTTGATCTCATTCTTGACCCATTCATTGTTTAATAGTATGCTATTCAATCTGCATGATTTTGAGTGTTTTGGGTTTTTTTCCTTGGGGTTGGTTTCTAGTTTCAGTCCCTTGTAGTCAGTGAAAATGCTTGACATTATTTCAATTTTCTTTAATTTGTTGAGGCTTGCTTTGTGTCTTATCATGTGGTCTATCTTTGAAAAAGTTCCATGTGCATTTGAAAAGAATGTGTATTTTGCTTCTTTGTGGTTAAGTCCCTTTTATCTAGGGCATTGTTGATTACTGCAATACATTTGTTAATATTTTGTTTGGAAGATCTGTCCATTTTTTACAGTAGTGTGTGAAGATTCCCTACTATAATTGTGTCGCTGTCAATATCTTTCTTGAAGTCCTCCATGATTTTCTTTATGTATTTGGGTGCTCCTATGTTGGGTGCATATATATTTACAATGTTTATATTTTCTTGGTGGATTCTTCCCTTTAGTATTATGAAGTGACCTTCTGGGTCTCAGTTTATGGCCCTTTTCTTGAAGTCTATTTTGTCTGATATGAGTGTTGCTACCCCAGCTTTTTTTCCTGTTTGTTTGCTTGGGAAATTTGTTTCCAACCCTTTACTTTCAGTGTATGTAGGTCTTTTGTCCTGAGGTGCCCAGGTAGCATATGTGTGGGGCATGCTTTCCTATCCATTCAACTATTCTATGTCTATTCATTGGACCATTTAATCCATTTACATTTTAGGTTATTTTTGATAGGTATTTACTCATTGCCATTTTTGAACCTCTGTTTCTCTGTCTCTCTCTTTTCCTTCCTTTTCTTAAAGCAATCCCTTTAGCATCTCTTGCAGAGCTGGTTTGGTAGAGGTGTATTCTTTGAGACTTCTTTTGTCTGGGAAGCTCCTTATTTGGCTTTCCATCTTGATTGAGAGCCTTGCTGGGTAAAGTAGTCTTGGTTGCAGGCCTTTGGTTCTCATTACTTGGATATTTCTTGCCATTCTCTTCTGGCTTGGAGCATTTCCATTGAGAAGTCCACTGCTAACCTTATCAGGGCTCCCTTGTATGTTACTTCCTGTTTCTCCCTTGCTGCCTTTAAGATTATCTCTTTGTCTTGGAATTTTGCCATTTTAATTATGATATATCTTGAAGTAGTCCTCTTTGGGTTCCTCTTGATTGGGACTCTCTGTGTTTCCTGGATTTGTGTGACTTTTTCTCTCATCAAATTAGGGAAGTTTTCCATCATTACTTTTTCAAATAGGTTTTCTATCCCTTTCTCTTCTTCTTCTCCTTCTGGAATCCTTATTATAGGGATATTATTATGTTTGATGTTTTCCTGCAGTTCTCTTAACCTCTCTTAGTTCTTTGTGAGTCTCTTTTCCTTTTCTTTCTCTTTCTGAGTGTTTTTTCTACCTTGTACTCCAGCTCACTGATCTGATCTTCTGCTTCATTGAGCCTGCTTTTGATTCCTTCCACTGTGTTCTTCAGTTCAGAAATTGTATTCTTCATTTCCTCTAAGCCCTTGTTGATAGTTTCTGTTTCCTTTTTCATGTTCATGTAGTTTTCAGTGAGTTCCTTGTAGCTTCCCTGTAGTTTCTGGTAATTCTTTGTGAGCTCATTGAACTTCCTGATAACCATTGCTTTGTACTCAATATCTGATAGTTGAGTTCCCTCTATTTCATGTAGCATTCTTTCTGAGGCTTCCTCCTTTCTTTTCATTTGGGGATTGTTTCTTTGTCTTCCCATTGTTTGTGAGACTCTTTTTGTTAGCCTCAGCTTCTTAAATTTATCTGTTCTGACTTTGTGGGTTTATGGTGTGAACTTCTATGTTAGAATATCTGTGAGATTCAGTGGTGCCATCTCCTTTATCTCCCAAGGTCACTGGTCTTGGGCTGTTGTTTATGTTGGCTCTGTGTTTGTCTTTGGGTTTTGATTGTTGTTGGGTGTTTCTCTGGTGGGTCCTTCCCACCAGCTGGTTAACCGAGGGTCACTCTGTCCACCACCTCTTGTATTTTGTTGTACTTGTGTGGGTGGGTTGTGTTGAAGCTGGTTTTTCTGTGTTTACACAGTTTTAAGGATTCTATCTTGCTCTTGTTTGGTTGTTTGTTCTGGGTAATTTCTCCAGTCTTTAGTTTTATTTCCATACAGGTCCTGGATTGAAGTTTGTGTGGCTTCCACTTCCTGCTTCGCCTTCTTCTGGTGGTTCCACCAGAAGGTGGTTCCTTTGTTGGTGGGTTTCCTCTTCCACCAGGTATCCTGATTTTCACAGCTTCTACCTACTCTTTTTTTTGTGATCAGTTTGAGTGGTAAGTCAAAATGGATTAAGACAGAAAGAGGGTATTCTATGATATTTACAGTATCAGCCTGTAGAGAAGCGATAGGAAATCCTCTGGCTATGTATTGTGTTAAACCTGATATTTCACCCAGCTAGCCACTTTTTAGAAAGGGTGAAGAGAAGATAAGACTCTTGTTGGGGAGGGAAGGATTGTGAATTGGATCTAGGAAGCAGTGAGTTTGTGGGAGGTCAAGTTCTGAGGTAAGGTGTGAGTAAAGGATAGAAAATAGGTGTAGTGTGTGAGAGAATAGTGTTAACCACTACAGTAATTGAATTCAAGAAACCATGAAGTGGGCTAAGATCTGGGAGGGGTGTTGTGTAGTATGTATGATTGTTTGGGATAGCTATTATTTACAATAATAATGGAGCAACAATCATATGACAGAATCTATTTGATTTGGATAACAAGAATAGGAAGTATTGGACCTTGAGTAGTGTATGACTAATGGAACACAAGTAAAGTGAAAGACAGTAAATTAACAATATACTATGAAAGAGAGAACAAGGGATACCAGTCAAACAATACAATTTAACCAGCCAAGCAAAGAAGACTAAACAGAGCAAAGGGAAATACAAAAATACTAATAAAATAAAAGATGTAAGAATAATGGAAAAACAACAACAATACAAATATGCAATAACTTTCAGGTTCTCTGTAGTAGCAAAGTGAAATCTGTCTCCCTGTCTCAGCTGTGGGGATGCCCCCTCTTTGGGTCCAACTCTGGTCTTTTCACAGTTCCAGGTTTTTTGTCTCACTTCTGGGAATTAAAAAAAAATGAAGAAGGAAGAAGAGCTAAAATGGGAAAAAAGGAAGAAGTAATAAAATATGAAAGACTGAAAGAGAAGAAAAGGTCTTAAAAGTTAAAAAATAATAAAAATAAAAATTACTTAAAAGAAAGCATCTTGCTGGCTTCAAACTGGCTACACCAGTTTTGCTGGTCTTCCTGACTGCAGCAGGCTGAGGGGTGATTGGTTTCAGTTTTCTCTCTTCTGGATCCACACTCAGTCAGCCTCCAGCCCTGTTCCTGAGCAGTCTCTTGTCCTGCAGACTCCACATGTTCAGGTGTGCACTCTCCCAGAGACTTTGGGTTTGGGCGCCAGGCTTTCCTCAGAGCGCACTCTCCTTGGGTTGAGGGCGGGTGTGAGGGCTTGTCCGGGCACCTCCAGTCCCTTAGGTTCAGGAGCACACACTTCCCAGGGCTACTGGAGTGTGTGAAGATCCTTCTGTGCCATCTCCGGAGTGCTGCCCAGCTGGGTGGGGAGGAGGCTGGACTGGCTGCTGCAGGAGAATTCCCCAAACTGTGTCTCTTTTTGCACTCTTTCTTTTTGAGAAATTTTTCCTATCCAAGCCTGCTGCTCCATACAGAGGCCTGGCCTCTCACACAGCCCAATTCTCTAACCAGACAGGGACTACCTAGGTCAGGGCCCATCCTGGACCAACTCTCAACTCTCCTCAGCTGGTTTCCACAGACCCTGTGTGTTTGCCACTTAGTCCTTATTCCACTCTTTGCGACTTCAAGCAACCAGGCCTCTCCTAGTGCTGCAGAATCCTTATTTGGCAAGGCAGGGAGTCATTGACCTGGCTCTCTCCCAAGAACCCTGTGGCAGACCTGGCCAGCACCAGTCCTGGGGCTGCAGGGACCCTGGTCCTTGTGCTGGTCCCAGAGACCTTATTGTCCTAAAACACTCTCCTTACCATCTGGATTTTCAATGTCTTCTACAATTTTTGGTCTCCTTTCTTCATGTATGCTGGTGTACTATTGGCTATTTGTTCTGTTCCTCCATAGACTGGCTAGGTTTTGCTCCAGTGTATAGGGGGAAGTGGAGTCTTCTCCCTCCTACTTAGCTGCCATCTTCAGTCCCCCTGATTTCATTTTTATGAAGAATTCAAAATAATTAAGCTCACAGAAAAAGAAAGAGTGATGGTTATTAGGGCTAGGGGAGATGAAATAGAAAGATGTTGGTAAAAGAGCATAAAATTATGCAGGATGAATAATGTTGGGAGATCTACCATACAACATGCAGCCTACAGCTAAAAGTACTATATTGAGCACTTAAACATGTGCCAAGAGTGTAAATACTGTTCTTACCACAAAGAGACAAAAATAAGTTAACCAAAGTAATGGATGTCAGAGGACAATTTTGCAGGTGATAAGTGTATGGCCTTGATTGTGGTGATGGTGTGATGGTGTATACTAGGCACCAAACTCTTTTGATTATAGACACTGGATGTTGTAGCTTTTGTATGTCAATCATACTCCAATAAATTGGTTTAACCAAAGCAAACAAAAAGAAATTGTATCTTTTCTTAGATGGCTTGAAATTCAATAAAACTGCAACTGAAGCATAAGTAATATGGTATTTTAGCCTGAGAAGTATTGCACATGTTTGGGGCTGAGATGGATATCAGCAGTCTTATAAATATCTTCATGGCTTCTCAGGAGGGAACAGACTGTGGAGACCTGTGTGAAGTAGAGTCCTGATATACCTGGATAGGTTACAAGTGTCTTGACAGTGTCCAAAAAATAAACACAGAGGCCACTCCCACCAGAGGGTTCTGAATGAATTGAATCTGTCTTACAAGCATCAATGTCTTCCCTGTGCTGGAAGTCCACATGCATTCCAAGGGAAAGTCTACACATGCTTTTTCATGAGAGTTAGTTCAGACCTCTATGCACTGCATCTGTCTTTACTGTGCAGCTGAGGCTGGAGAGTAAGAAGCTAGGGAAATTAATTCCTTTATAAGTGGAATAAAGGAAACTTAGACAAAATTATTAAACAAAGCCAAACAATTTGAACATTTTACATCTAGCTCATGAATCACAAGGCTTTATCTTCCATAACCAAAGAAACAGGAACAAATGATTTACACACTCCAGACCATTCCAGGGCAGACTGGCCATGGTCCCAGTCCCTCTTTGATATTTTTTGAAAATAAAACTAACAAAAAAATAAATAACACTGACCCCTCTATACACACATCTTGATTAATCCACATATCAAAAGACACACATGGAAAGCTACTGAATATCCTGTTAGACCCTCCCCTGAGACCTTCCCTGGGATTCCCATTGACCAAAGAAAGGTTAAAAGCCTCAAGACAAAGAACCCATAGCATGCTCTTGCTAGAGCATGTCCTCACCTTGTCACTCTACTCTCTTTCTCTGAAACTGTAAGAGTACCCACAAGAGTTGCCGCCAGTGGAGCAGCAGGCAGGAGCACCTTGTCCCAGGTTTACCCCAGATCCTATCTCCAAGGCCCTCTTTTTCTCTGCCTTTCCAGTGAGTTAATAGCCAGTCTGCCTTATTTAATTTCTTTTATGGTGACTTTTATTTCTCAGTGAGCCAAAGCAGCACCACCCTCTTCTCCAGGGACTCCTATTCATCTTTCAATGCCCAGAACAATGTTAACTCTTTTCTAAAGCTGTCCTGACACCCTGTGGAAGAACTCTGTCTCACTAAACTGAGTTGTGGACACTTGTTGACTTGTCTGAGGGGAGGAAGGATTTCTGTAGTGTCCACTTTTGTGTTGCTGGCACAGAGCATCCCCTAGGGGTAGTATAGGAAGGTCCTAGTAACTACTCACTGAAATGATTCCCTAGATACAGAGGCCTGTATTTCTAGAAGCATTCCTTTCAACAGTCAGAGAATGTCATCAATGGCCAGTATTAAACCATCAACACTTTTCTGTAGAGATGAAGGTGAGTCAGCAGTGAGCAGAAGTCATCACCTGTGTCTAGGAGACATGATGCTTCTCACCTGCTTGACTTTCATAACACTTCCTTAGGGCTCTGCACTTATTTCTCCCTTAGGGGCTCTCACCCAAATAACCTGAGATTTCTCTGGTTTTCAATGTGCTGGAAAACAATAATATGCCCAAAGTACATGTGGTCAAAAGAAGAAAACAGGGACAAGGAGAACCCCAGAACTTGGGACTCAACAAAGTGATCACACTTGGGTGAAAGAAAACAATTCCAGAGGGTCTGGGAAACTGCTCTGCTCTTTCAGCCCCTTCTGTTGTCCCATCTACAGGGTTCTTCTTTGCTCAGTGTTCAGGAGACTGAGTTTCAATCATTTAAGGAATCCCATTAAACCTCCACCAAATTTAAACTGAAAACAGAAGAGCTACAAGAGAATCTAAAAATGGCAAAAGAATAGAATATATATATATATATATATATATATATATACACACACACATATGTATGTATATATATATGCATGCATGTGTGTGTGTGTGTGTATTCTCCACAAAATATGGAAGGCCTCAAACAGGACTTGCTGGCAACACATGCATACCTAGTTACAGTGCAGTTTTCTTCTCATCCCACCCCTCCAGCCTGCTGCACTGTGATAAGCCTTTCTGAGCCCACCTAGGCACAGTGCCTGCCTGCTTCATTACAAGGCAGCCTGTTGCTCCTGAGGGTCAAATCAGAGTGGGACCAGCTCTTTCATGTCTTACTTTTTAAAAATGGTCTTTTCCTTTCTATTGACCAGATCTGACTTTTCATCTCTTTTATTGTTTGTTTACATGAAAACAAAGGCTTTTTGACTTCTAGTCAAGATAGCAGTGCAGGCATACATGACTTGCCTCTTTGGACAACCACATCAAAATTACAATTAAAATATAGAACAACCATCACTCGTAACCATCAGAAATCGAGTAGAATGGAAGTCTGACAGCTATGTAATTAAGGAAACCACACCCATCCAAACTTCTGGGAGGGACACAGATGTGGAATGAGCTTGTCCCAAACCCATATGTAGTGGATAAATATTTGGGATGGATATCTCAGAAGTTAAGAGTCCCTGCCCCACACCAGGCCCTCAAGCCCAGGGTTCCAATGCCAGGAAGATAAGTCCTCACAACTTCAGGATGCAAAAACTGGCAGGTATTGAGTTGGTGGAAGAAACTTCTGGAGCCTCAAGAGATTCCTCTTAAAGAACCCACACATGGTCTCACCTACTCAGACTCACTCCCTCATAGCTATAGCACTGGGGTAGCAGCTTGGAAGTTACCACTTGCATCCTGGAAGAAACTGAAGTGTCTGGCATCAAGGCAAGCAGAGGCCACTATCCCTTTTCTAAACCTTCCATCCACAGAGCCAAAGAGCCAGAAAATGAGTGCCATTTCTGAGTTTCCATCAACCTGGCTAACACTGTTTGACCCATCTCAAAGATCACCAGAGATTCTACCTCTCCTAACTTATGGGCCCACTCAAGTTCCTTCTCCATATGAATGGCTGGTCTTGGCTCATGCTACACAACTTTCTAAATCCCATCAAACAAGCAACAGCTGGCCTCAGTGAGCTCCAGGCTTGGCAGTAGCAGCTGCCAGCCTAATTTCACAGCCTGACTTAACCTGGGAACCTCCAAGCCCAGCACAAGTAACAGTCATCTCAGATTGCTTTATAGCTTAGGAAAGGTGGCCCTGAGCAAAACATAGGTGGGGTATGACCTTGGCCTGTATCACCCAGGAAATCCCAGGGCCAGTGCACCAGCAAACAGCTACAGATGTTGGAGCACCACTACCGTGCCCCTGTACAGCTGATCTTCAGTGAAGGGTGGAGGTTGGTGGTAAGTGGTGATAGCCAATCCTTGCAGCTGACTGGCCTGGGTAAATCCCTCCCATTGGAGTACCCACAGCAACCAAAGCTCAACTACAAGAGGAGGATGTACTCAGCACACATGGAGGGTGCACCTCGGGTACCTAGTTTGGTTGATAGGGAAGGCTGTGCCACTGGATCCTATAGGACATCTATGACATTAGACCACACTACTAAGACAGGGAGTCATAACAGCTCTACCTCTACCTAATACATAGAAACAAACACAGGGAGGCTGCTAAAATCAAGAGACAAAGAAACATGGCCTAAATGAAAAAAATGGATCAAAACTCCACAAAAAGAACTAAACAAAGGGAGATAAGTAGCCTATCAGATGCAGAGTTCAAAACACTGTTTATAAGGACACTCAAGGAACTTAATGAGGACCTTGGCTGCATTAAAAAGACCCATTCAGAAATTAATTATTCACTAATTGAAATAAAGAACAATTTACAGGGAAACAACAGGAGAGTGGATGAAGCCAAGAATCAAATCAGTAATTTGGAACATAAGGAACCAAAAAGCAATGAATTAGGACAAAAAGAAAAGGAAAAAGGACTATTAGCCTCCAAGAAAAAGAAAATTAAGCATTTATCAGAAACTTTAAATTATTGGAGGCTGTTCTGGTACCTTTACAGGTGGCAGTTATGCACTACCCCTGGCATCGGGAAGAGGACACTAAAGTGACTAAAGGAAACAATCTGGCTTATCCTACAGTGAAAAAGGCACTAAAAGAATATTTAAAATGCCTTTGGTACCTCTTCTAGACTTGTCAACCCTGAATATTTGACTGCAGTTTTAACAATTAGTTAAGAAAAAGCTAAAAGCAAGGGTTTTGAACCCCCATTAGAAAAAAATGGAACAACACCAAGGGCAGTGCCTGTTTGAGGACTGGAAAATAGATTTTACCTAGATGCTGAAGGTCTAAGGATGGAAATATGTGTTAGTCTTCATTGATACCTTTTCATAATGGGTAGAAGCCTAACCTACTAACACTGAGATATCCTCAGAGGTAATGAAAGCCCTACTGAAGAAAATAATTCCTTGCTTTGGCATACCCAGCAGCATCCAGAGTGATAATGGGCTTCCTTTATTTCAGAAGTTACATGGAAGATTAAAAAATTTTTAGGAATCAAGTGGAGACTCCACACGGAATGGAGACCTCAGATTTCTGGGAAGATAGACAAGATGAATCACACCTCAAAGAAAACTATAGCCAAACTTTGTGAAGAAACTTATCTCCTTTGGGATCATATCTTAACTTTGCCATAGTCAAGATAAGGGTAGCTCCTCCAAGTGAGATTCAATTGAGTCCTTATGAAATCATATACAGGCAACCCTTTCAGGCTATTATTGGGATGGGTTGTATGTAGACCAAAAAGTGAAGGTAAATAACTATGTATAACATTTA
Source organism: Anoura caudifer (assembly GCA_004027475.1). Classification (NCBI taxonomy): domain Eukaryota; kingdom Metazoa; phylum Chordata; class Mammalia; order Chiroptera; family Phyllostomidae; genus Anoura; species Anoura caudifer. The sequence goes on from PVKU01008473.1 coordinate 23,870, forward strand.
AGTCAGAACTTAGCTGTGATTAATGACCTTGCTTGTATCAGAGATCTCTCCCAACAGGTTAGCTATATTCCTTTGAGCATATAAGACAGGATTCCCAGAAAGCCAACTAGAAGAAAAGTCGACTGGAACCTAGGTTGAACAAAGTTTTATTTCATGTCTCATAGGCATTTGTATTCTCCTGGAAAGACAACTGGGTGCCTGTGGTAACTCTAAAGGACAGGGAAATGTTTTCTTAAAAAACATTTCTTAAAAAATGCTAATGTAGCCCCAGCTGTAATATGTGAGACTTTTGTCAATTGTACCAAAAATTGTTTTAGATGAATTGCAACTGCCAATAATGTATCTTCTGCCTTTAGTCAAATCAAATTGACTACAAGATGGTTTATAATATGTGGAAGGGCTGTTTATTCAACAGCAAAATGATTACTTCCATATAAAACTAATCTTATAGAATGAAGATAATTAAACCTAACACTAGGGGAATGATAGAGGAACTCAGGAGTTAAAGACTTTAGTCTTAGTGGATAGACCTCAGTGATTAATGCATGTGGAAAGCTGTTATTCCTGAAACTGAAATGCGTGACCTATATAACTCCAGGAGGTCAACAAGCAATTCAACTTTTGTGCTCCAGGGGGTCTGTAAGCTGAGTTGCTGATCAACAGGTAAAGAAGTACTAGGAAAATCATCCCTGGACTGTAACTCTTATCTGATTAACCTTTTCCCCAAACTCCTTACCCATACTTTCTTCTCCCTATAAAAATGTTAGCTTGAGATGAGATGTTAAGATGGGTTTTGAGGATACACATCCTATTGTTTTCTGAGACTGCTGACATCTGAATAAAGTGCCCATAAAGATTCAATCTTTATTTATTGGCTCTAGTAGTGACAGACAGCACAAGTGTGCATAGATGGTTAATGAGTCATTTTCATAGTGAGTGGCCTCTTACAAGCGCTTTATGAGTGGCTCTACTAAAATGTTCAGGAAGCAGTATAACTCATTTCTTATTCTTTTTCTATCTACTCTCAGGAACTTCTTCATCAAAACTCTTAGCTTTCTCTAAGTCTGAAGTTGAATATTGAGGGTCAAATTATAACATCTACAATAGGTACCAAAGGCAACATAAATGTTCCTTAAGCAGTCTCTTTTGCTGCTTGATCAGCCATATTCTTTCCTTCAGCTACTTCAGTATCCTCTTTCTGATGCCTGGGACAGTGTATAACTGTCACCTGTAAAGGTACCTGGACAACTTCTAATAATTTTAAAATTTCTGCTGCATGCTTGATTTTCTTTTTATCAGAGGTTAATAGTCCTCTTTCTTTCCAGATGGAACCATGTGCACGGAAATTAGGAAAGTGTACCTTGAATTGATATACAAATTCACTGTTTTTTGTGAGGGCACTATACCAGTGCCTTCATCAATGCGATCAGTTCAGCTTTCTGAGCAGAGGCTACCAGTAGCAATACCTTGCCCTTTACTATTCCTTCAAGAGTCACACTGCATACTAAGCTTTTCTGTTTTCTTTAGGCATGTAACTTTTTACATCTGCATATAAAGTCCAGCCTGCTTCTTCTAGAGGGTCATTCTAGAAATCAATCCTGCTAAAATAAACATCAATTATTTCAGCACAATCATGCATTAGTTGAGCCAAGTCAGGCTCCAGGAGGAGGGATGCAGGATTTAACTTAGAGTTTTGAGGGAGACATTGGGATGGCCAAGAAGAATTGCTTGGCACCTGTCCATTCTTCCAGCAATGAGCCACAAGTTTCCCTTTTGCTCGAGCAGGCTAACACTTGGTGGGGTGCATAAATAGTAATAGGCTATCCCAAGGAAAATTTCAGCTTCCTCTAAGAGCTCACAGGTGACTGCCACAGCTCTCAGGCCAGCTGGCCACACATAGATAGTATGATTTAGTTTCTTTGACACGTATGCAATGGGTTGCAGAATACCACTAAGTATTTGGGTGAGAATTCCTAAGGAAATGCCCTGCCTTTCATGTACATGTAATTGAAAGGGCTTTAGTAGGTTTGAAAGCCCCAAGTCCAGTGCAGAAGTCAGGTGCACTTTCAGGGACTCAAAAGCTTGAGTGCACTCCTTCAACCATTCTAAAGTGCTATATTCTTGTCCTCTCAGAGCTTCATACAATAGATAAACAATGACCACAAAGTTTGGAATCTAAATATGGCAGTACCCCACCATTCCCAGAAATCCTCTTGACTGTTTCCTGTTATTAGGAATTCTCATTTGAATTATGTTTTCTTTTCTGTTTCCACTAAGACTCCTTTTGCCATGGTCAAGCAGGAACCCAAGAAACCTTATTGCTTGTTGGCAAACTGGGCTTTCTGTGCTGATATTTTTTAGCCAAAAGATTCCAGATGGTTTAAGGTAGCTTAGTATTAGTTAAACATTGCTGAAATGATGTCCTGATAATTAAGAGGTCATCTACATATTGTAACAGAGCTCCTCTTGGCTCAGATCTTCCCCCAAATCATGGGTGAGTTCTTGAACCATTATGGTAACACTGTCCAGCTGTACTGAGTATTGACCCAAGATTCCAGGTCCTGACATTCAAAAACAAATAGCAGTTCAGAGTCTTGGTCACTCAGAATATAAAAGAAAGCATCTTTTAAATATGATACTGAATACCAGAGGCTGTCCTCAGTTATACTACTCACCAAAGTATAAAGATTTAGGACAGTGGGGTGGGTGTCGGTACAATGTCATATATGTCCCTTAAAATATTTTTTTATCATTTTAAAGCATGTTTTATTGATTATGCTATTACAGTTTTCCCAATTTTCCCCCTTTATGTCCTGTCCACCCTGCACCCCAAACCCTCCAGCATTCCCCTTCCTTAGTTTATGTTCGTGGGTTGTACATATAAGTTCTTTTACTTCTGTTTTCTATATCATTCTTAACCTCTCCCTGTCTATTTTATGCCTACCAATTTGTAGCAGACCCTTCTGTGTGACGTGGGCCCAGCTCCCACTTGGAGATGCACAGGACCCACACCCACAGATAGGTTCTCTCTTGGGTAGTTAGATTTGCAATATACCTAAGGTGTCTTGAGATTTGCTCTTTGCTAAAAAAAAACTCCCTCACCCTGCAAATGCTTACTGTAACTTCCTAAAGTCCATGCTGAGCCTTGCAGGGGCCAGTGTGACTGACTCAACCACTTCTGCCTATTCATTTGTTAATGTCCTTCTTCTGTGATGTAATGAGGGACATTGGCTCCATTGTTGTAACTGGGATAGTGAGGAAGAACCATCTTGGAATGTAAGAAGATATATATATATATATATGCCATAATCAATAAAATATATTTATTTTTATTTTTTAAATATTTTATTTATTTACTTTTTTGTTTTGCTTTGTTTTTAAAATTTATTTTAATTGTTGTTCTTGTACAGTTTTTTGTCTTTTACTCCCGTCCCAGCCCACCACCCCAGCCCTCCCTACCTATCTCCCATTTCCGCCCCCCTATTTTTTATCCATGTGTCCTTTATACTTGTTCCTGTAAACCCTTCCCCTTTTCCCCTGATCTTCCCTCCCCTCTCCCCTCTGGTGACTGTCAGTCTGTTCTCAGTTTCAGTGTGTTTGGTTATATTTTGCTTGTTTGTTTGTTTTGTTGATTAGGTTCCTGTTAAAAGTGATATTATGATTAGAATAAAGGCCTATCATGGCGTAGGCCGCAGCTTTGGCTCCTCTTGAAAGAAAAGCCATGATGTCATCCTTATTCCTCCACCAGACTGGGTAGTCTGTGTGTATGTTTTAATTCATCCATAATGACGCAGACACTGCTGGCCAGTGTCCGCATCACCAATTATGTTTCTTATTCCCTGTACTTTTCCCCCACTATTCTTCCCTTCCCCCTCCCCACTGAAAACCTTCCATGTGATGTCCATTTCCCTGATTCTATTCCTGTTCTAGTTATTTGGTAAGTATTTGTTTTTGTCATTGTTGTTGCTATTTTTAGATTCAGTTGTTGATAGTTTTGAGTTTGTTGTCATTTTACTGTTCATAGTTTTTGATCTTCAATTTCTTAGATAAGTCCCTTTAACATTTCATATAAGGGCTTGGTGATGATGAACTGCTTTAACTTGACCTTATATGGAAGCACTTTTATCTGCCCTTTCATTCTAAATGATAGTGTTTCTGGATAGAGTAATCTTGGCTGTAGGTCCTTGCCTTTCATGACTTCAAATAGTTCTTTCCAGCCCCTTCTTGCCTGTAAGGTTTCTTTTGAGAAATAATCTGATAGTCTTATGGGCACTCCTTTGTTTTAGGTAACCCTGTCCTTTCCTTTTGCTGCTTTTAAGATTCTCTCCTTATTATTAATCTTGAGTAACTTAATGATAATGTGCCTTGGTGTGTTCCTCTTTGGGTTCAAGTTCTTTGGGACTTGCTGGGCTTCCTAGACTTCTTGGAAGTCTATTTCCTTTGCCAGATTGGGGAAGTTTTCCTTCATTCTTTGTTCAAATAAGTTTTAAATTTCTTGCTCTTGTCCTCCTTCTGCTGCCCCTATAATTTGGATATTGGAACACTTAAAGTTGTCCCAGTTGTTTCTAAGCCTCTCTTCATTTTTTTTTTTTTTTGAGTTCTTGTTTCTTTATTCTGTTCCAGTTGGATGTTTATTTCTTCCTTTTTTTCCCCAAATCATTGATTTGAGTCCTGGTTTCTTTCCTGTCACTGTTGGTTCCCTGAATATTTTTGCTTTATTTCACTTTGGGCAGTCTTCAGTTATTCTCTCATTTTTCAATCAAGCTCAATCAGTTCTATGAGCATCTTGATAACCAATGTTTTGAATTCCACATCAGGTAGGTTGGCTATCCCCTCATCACTTAGCTCTCTTTCTGGAGTTTTGCTGTTCTTTCATTTGGGCCATATTTCTTTGTCTCTGTGTACCTGTTAAGTTGTAAGGGGGTGGGGCCTTAGGTATTGTCCAGGGCAGGGCAACCCTCTTTACTGCACTGTGGCACTGTCTGTCGGGGAGGGGCCAGAGAGGGAACAATGCAGCTCACTGCTTGATTGTAACCTCACTTTCCAACAGACTCTTGTGTGAGACTGGGAGTTTCTCCCACTGTGGCAAACCCTGCCATAGTCCACAGTCAGCTCTGAGACTCACTTTCCTATTCAGCCAGCTCTACCTGCACAGTCTGCCACCTCACCAGGGATCTTTTCAGGCAGCCCCACCTGTGCAGCCCACCACCTTGCTCCAGGTTCTCTCCATCTGCCTGTTTCCCTCCTACTGGTCTGGTTGACTGTTTCTTTAATTTCGTGGTTGTTGGAGTTCCATGCTGTTTCATTTTCTGGCACTTCTGGTTGTTTATTGATTTTAGATTGGTTGTTATCCTCCTTTTGGTTGTGCAAGCAAGCAAAGGGTTTCTACCTATGCCTCCATCTTGGCTGCAACTCCCATATATGCCCTTAAATCTTATACAAATTGATATTTTATCTGAGTAGGATTTCTTAACAGGCAATGTGGGTATTTGTATGGGGAGCAGAAGGGCTGAATAAGTCCATATTACTGAAACTTCTGAATTATTGGGCGTATTCCTTTGGGGGCCTCTTTCTGCAAGGGATACAGCTTCTTATTAGGAGTCACTACCCCTAATTTGAGGTTAACTTTAACAGGGGAGGCTTGCTTAGCCCTTCCTGGCCTTCTAGCAGACCACACATTATGGTTTACCTGATTTTCAATTTCTTCTGTCCAGTCATGTTTTCTTTTTCTCTCATGGTTTCATGAGGAGCTGCCAAACATGGTCTGGAGGGACCTGTAGGTAGAGGTATTGTTCCTCTGGAGAAAAAGTAATCTGAGTGCAGAATTCTGACAAGTGCCTTACCAGAAGAGGAATTGTACACTTGGGGATATATAAAAATTTATGAGTAAAAATGTATCCCCCTTAGCACACTCTAATGATTTCAATAAAAATTGGTTTTCAGGGCTTCCAGAAATTACAGTTACAGTTGTAACCTACCACAAGGACTCAGTTAGAGATCTATTGACCACAGACTATATTGCTTCAGTATCAATCAAAAAGTCTACAGTTTCTCCCTCCAATGTTAGTTTTACCCAAGGATACTGAAGGGTTACTTTTTTTCTTTTATTGTTATACAAGTACAGTTATCTCCATTTTCCTGCCACTACTTTCGCCCAACCCACCCCCTACCACATTCCACCCTCAATCCTGTCCCCCTTTGGCTTTGTCCATGGGTCCTTTATACTTGTTCCTTGAGAACCCTTCCTTTTATTTTCCTCCTTATCCACCCCCCTCCACTCTGGTTACTGTCATTTTGTTCTTTTTTAAAATTTCCTTTTTTTCCTTCCCTCTATTCACTTTGGGCTTTTGTTTGCTGTTTTGTTTCCTATTGTGTGGTCTATCTTTGAAAATGTTCTATGTGCATTTGAAAAGAATGTGAATTTTGCTTCTTTGGGAGGAAAGGTTCTATATATATTACTTGAGTCCATTTGATCTAGGGCATCATTCACTGCCACAATATGTTTGCTGATATTTTGTTTGGAAGATCTATCCATTTTTGACAGTGGGGTGTTAAAATCCCCTACTATAATTGTGTTGCTGTCAATATCTTTCTTGAAGTCCTCCAAGATTTTCCTTATATATTTTGGTGGTCCTATGTTGGGTGCATGTATGTTTATAATGTGTATGTCTTCTTGATGGTTTTTTCCCTTGAATATTATGAAGTGAACTTCTGGGTCTCTTTTTCTGGTCCTTTTGTTGAAGTCTATTTTCTCTGACATGAATATTGCTATATAGCTTTTCTTTTCCTCTTCATTTATTTGGAATATTTTTCCAACCCTTCACATTAATTCTTTGCAGGTATTTTTTTTCTGAAGTGCATCTGTTGTAGGCAGCATATGTGAAGGTCATAATTCTTATCCATTCAGTTACTCTCTGTCTTTTGATTGGAGCACCTAATCCATTTACATTTACAGTTATTATTGACAGGTACTTATTCATTGCTATTTTACTTCCTTCATACCTGTGTTCCTCTCTCTCTCACTCTATTATTTTCCTTTTCTTAAAGCAGTCTTTTTAGAATATCTTGCAGTGCTGGCTTCTGTCCAGTCATGGAAGTATATTCTTTGAGCCTTCATTTGTCTGGTAGGCTTCTTATTTCACCTTCCATTTTAATTGAGAGGCTTGCTGGATAGAGTACTCTTGGTTGCATGCCTTTGCTTTTCATTACTTGGAATATTTCTTGCTATTCCCTGCTGGCATCTACTGTTTCCACTGAGAAGTCAGTTTCTAGCCCTATCAGAACTCCCTTGTATGTTACCTCATGTTTCTCCCTTGCTACTTTTAAGATTGTCTGTTTGTCTTGGAATTTTGTCATTTTAATTATGATGTGTCTTAGAGTGGATCTTTTTGGATTCCTCATGATTAGGACTCTCTGTGCTTCCTGGACTTGCATGATATTTTCTTTCACCAAAGTAGGGAATTTTCCACCATTACCTTTTCAAACAGGTTTTCTATCTTTTGTTCCTCTTCTCATTCTGTTATCCCTAGTATATGAATATTATCACATTTCCCATTGTGCTGCATTTTTCTGACCCCCTCTTCATTCTTTTTGAGTCTTTTTCCTTTTCTTGCTCTTTCTGGGAGTTTTTTTCCTACCTTGTCATCCAGCTCACTGATTCAGTACTCTGCTTCATCTAGCCAGCCTTTGATTTCTTCTACTATGTTCTTCAATTAAAAAATTGTACTCTTTGTTTCCTCATGGCTCTTGTTGATAATTTCTATGTGTTTTTTCATGCTGATATAGTTTTCAATACATTCCTTGTAACTTCCTTGTAGATTTGGTAATTCTCACTGAGCTCATCAAGCTTCCTTATAATCTTTTGAATTCAATATCTGAAAGTTTATTTGCCTCTATTTCATTTAGCACTCTTTCTGAAGATTCCTCCTTTCCTTTTGATTGGGGGTTGTTTCTTTGTCTTCCCATTATTTGTGAAACTCTTCTTGTTTGCTTCTGCTTCTTAGATTGATCTATTTTGACTCCCTGACTTTGTAGTGTGAACTTCTATGGTAGGAGTCCTATGGGATTCAGTGGTGAAGTTATCTTGATATTGAACTTGATGCTCTTGGGATGGGCTTTATGCCATTTATGTTTTCTCTCTGTATGTAATTGGGTTTTTATTATTGTTGCTATTCTCTTGTGGGTCCTTGCCTACAGCTGGTTGACTGAAGGTCACTCTGCTGACCATGTCTTGTATGCTGTTGTGCTGGTGCTGCCAGAATAAAAGTACAAAGCCCAGGAAACAAATCCATACCCCAAAAATATTCCCCCTGCAGCCCCACTATCAACAGCAAATGAACCCATATTAATAAGGGTGTTGGGAGATTAAGATAATTGTAAGAAAAGAGAGCAAATACGAGACAACATACTGAAAGAAAATGATGTTGAGAAGATAGAGGGAAGAGCAGTAATAGGAGGTCAGATTTGGAGCAATGTGAAGAAAGTAAAATTTACATTAGGAATAAAAAAGGAGATAAAGAAGAAGTCATGCAGTTTAAGAAGGGAAGTGTATAATGTTAAGCTTAAACAGAAATTAAAATAACATGAAAGAAAAAGAATGGAGAAAAGTTAGTAAATAATAAAAATATATGAGCAAAATTGGAGAGAAAAAAACTACCACAGCAGCATCAACAGAAAATGAACTAAAATTAATATAGGTGTGATGGGAATAAGACAGGGAAAAGAAAGAAAAGCTTAAAAGATGTCTAGAGGAATGGGAAATGATTTTGAAGTGAGAGAGAGAGAGGGATAACTAAATGTGAGTAATGAAAACCAGGCTAAGACAGGGGAAAATTAAAATTTGAGAGAAAAAGAAAAAAGGAGAATAAAGAAAAATGAAAGAGCAGGATGAAGAGAAAAAGAAGAAAAATGATATGCTATGACAGGGCAAAATGGAAAATTTGAAAAGAAAAAAAGAGCTAGAGAGGCCACCAGTAAGATTTGAGATTTGAAGTATAAAATTAGTGAAGATCTAGACATAAAATTGATAAAATGCAATGATAATTACCCTGTCCACAACCAACTAGCAAACATTGCTAAAGGCAGAGAGAGAGAATGCTGGTGTTTTAAGAGCAGGAAAAAGAATGTGAGATGACCATTGACCGGAAAATTGGTTTTGAGGGGCTAGATGCAGAAGAAATAGTCAGAGTGTGGGATGGAAACAATTTGTAGCAAGAGAGAAAGCAAAATTTAAATTAAAATAATGAGAGGAAAGAAGAAGGTAAAATGGGGTAAGAGAAGGGAGGGTGCAAATATGTGAATTGAAATAAAGTACAGTAAAAAACCTAGTGACTTTATATGCACAAGCTTGATGGGCAAGAAATGAATGTTAAAAAGTTATGCAGCAAAGAAAATATCGCAAATCATGGAGAAGACCACAGTGTATTTCATTTTGGTAGCCTCTTGTATTTTCCTCTGCTTTTTTCTTTCTTGATTCTCCTCTAGCCATGTCAGATGTTGATCCTATCTAACCTTAGGCAGCCTGTTAGAGACTTCCAGGGATCTAGTGTCTGTGTCTGTCTCCTTCAGTTAATCTAGTCACTCTGCACTTAGCAGTCAGGCTTAAGCACCACAGGGCCAGGGCAGAGACCCTTCTGAGGCTGGAGCTATTGTTGCCCTTCAGGCTGCTGGAGCTCAGACAGGAGGAGTCTGCCTGAGCAGGATGGCTACTACCCTATGGGTGATGAGTCAGCACTGGGATCTTGGCATCTACTCTCTCAGCTCTCTCCCCAAAGCTTCTGTCCTCTATCTCTCCTCAGTCATCTCCAGCCTGCTCTGCCCCCACCTTTGCCAGGGCCCGGAGTAAGTGGTTGCAAGTGAAAATTTGTGTGTTGACCCTTTAAATGGCTCTTTGTGTGTCCAATGTTCATCTCTGGCAGAGAGCAACCCTGCTGCATTTTGCTGCTGGTTGTTATCTGTGTACTTTTTGGGCTCTGGTGATCTAGGCTTGGGATCCCATCTTAGGGTTTACACTCAACTCTTCTCAGGGGGATCCAACCAGCTGCTTAATTATCCCTCTGACATCATCACCTGTGGGCACCCAGCCAGCCCTCTCAAGTCTCCATTTCTCTCCTTGCTAGACAGGTTGTGATGAAGCTGATTCTTCTGTCTGTCTGAGGTTATAAGGCTTCTAGCTATTATTCAGTTCTTTGTTTTGGGTGATTTCTCCACATTTTAGTTGTAATTCTAGATTTGTCCTGGGAAGAGATTAGTGTGATTTCCATTCACTCCTCTGCCATCTTACCTCTGAGGAGTGACTAATGAGTTGTTGTAATGAGAGAATTTCCAGGCCCTGTCACTCATCATGGGAGAAATTTCCTTTTTCCTGTATAACTTTCAAGTTCTCATACTGTGACCTTTTTTTTTTTTTTTACCTCACCTGGGGCACTAATTTTTCCAATGACTCTTTTCTTTGCAATGTGTACATTAACTAGTGACAAGCATTTTGGATGAGGGTGAGGTACTTCTTTCCCACCGATGGAATTGCTCTGAGACTTGTTCCAGAAAAATAATGGTTGCTGGGGCCTTTTTCTACTCTCTGTTGTTATCAACTTTAAAGGTTAAATCTACTAAATGGGAAGAATTCATGCCTTTGTCACCTGTAACTTCTGAAGTTTTTTCTGATGTCAGGTATACTCTGAGAAATAAATGTCATATTCACCTTTCTAAGATTTTCAGGAGCTTGTGAACCTAAATTAACATATTTTCTGTAGGTCTGCTAGATTATTTCAAGAAACTCAGGTAGTCCTCTGTGGGCTTTTGTTGTATTGCCTGTACTATATTCAGACTTTTTTGCTTAGGGACTCCTTTCTTCAGTTCCTCAAGGATGCACCTCTTATAATACTTTAAAAGAGAAAGGCTATTCTCATTAGGGTCCCAGTTGGGTTCAGTTAAAGGTATTGACTTAGTAGGGTAAGGAGCTCCACCTGGATTTTCTTGGCACAGTCTCCCGGCCTTTTCATTTGCCTTATCCAGTACCAGCCTCTACTTATCCCCCATAAACAAATATTTAGTAAGGCTTGCATTTGTGCACAGTTTGGATGGTGGGTGGCAAAAATTCATGCAACTAAGTCAGTCATTTTAGTAGGATCATCCTTATAAGAAGAATCTGAACCTTTCCAGTTTAACAGATCCAATGTAGAAAACAGAGTATGTGCTTAATAATATCCAGTGAGCTGGCCTACTATCACTGCAGGTCTTTGCAAAAAGTATTGCCCTGCCCTCATAGGGGTTTGTCCTCCACCAAATTTGGTTTCCTGACAGGTTTGAGACAGAGACACCATTTCAGTTCCCTCAGCTGAGTAAGGAGGAAGATCCCCCAGGGCTGGAGGTACCGTGGAAACTCTGACCATGCTTGCAGCAGCCATACATTTAAATTTTCTTGGTCCCTATTTTCTGAACTTCTGCTATATGCCACAAGAACAATCCCTTTTCTCTACATCATTAATCTGTCTCTTTTTAATCATGCATCTTTACTATATAAAGTTTTAAAGCTTTATATAAGGTATCTTGTCCCATTTCCCTGCTCTTTGTCAAAACCTAATTGCCGTATAGTGTAGTAATTTAAGGAGATTCAGTGGTCATCACTCTCCTGAGTCCAGATTATACACGAGCCAAGCTGTGGTAAAATAAAAATCATTTTCTTGTTAGTCATAGGTTTATAAGCATAGGTTGATGAATCAGCCAAAACTCAACCTAAATGGCTGTTTCCCAGAACAGAGGCTCTTCTCCCATTCTACCAGACATAGCTCTATAATATCACACAAACCAAACCAGAAGACACCTTCATTCCTGATGATCACTCAAGGTCATGACCTGGGACTATAACCTTGACCCCAAAAGCACAAATTCAATCAAAATGTGAAGACAGAGGTGAGTGCCAAGAGCTGGGAAAGGGGAATCCCCAAGTGAAATCACTTGGCAGCTTCTAGGGAGTCTCCAAATCCACACCTTGGGGACTCCCAGTCCAGGCAGCAAATGGGACTCACCACCAAATACCCATACTTACTGAAGAGTCCTGAAGTTTTCCTGGAAGGAGTTGCTAAATATGAAACTTGAAAAAATGGGATCGAATCATCACCTCGATCTTACATGGAAAGCTGCTGCACGGGGTCATGTTCATGTTTCCCACCTTATCACTCCCACTTTGTGCAGCTCACTTTCTGGCAGGATGGCCCACAAACAGATCTACTATTCAGACAAATACTTCCATGAACACTATGAATGCCAGCATGTCATGTTACCCAGAGAACTTTCAAAACAAGTACCCAAAACCCATTGATGTCTGAAGAGGAATGGAGGAGACTTGGTGTTCAACAGAGTCTAGGATGGGTTCATTGCATGATTCTTGAGCCAGAACCACATGTTCTTCTCTTTTAATGACCTCTTTCAAAAGATCAACAAAAATGAAGCATATCTGGGGATCATCAATTAAATCTTTTTCAAACTTAATGTATGTGTTTATATAAGGTAGTATTCAGTGAATACTTGAAAAATGTACAGATCATTCATCCATACCTGTGCATGAGCTATATTCTTCCCAGTGACAGAGCCAGTTAAATGCAACTGCAAGTAAGTTATTATAAGGTATCTAAAATTTCTTCTAGTTAACTATTTCTCTTCATGTAAGTGCCTGTTTGACTTTACCCGTTACTTTTGTTAAATAAAGTTTTATGTTGAATTTTTAAAAAACCATGGCCTTTGTGGTGCTTATCAGTACCAGAACCAATATGTAGAGAAAACAATTGAATTCTTGTAGGCACTTTATACAGAAAGCTGGAATCTGAAAAGATGGTGGATTACATACCCTAAAAGACTATCTTACATCCCATTTTTTTTATAAGGAAAAAAGGTGTAGGTAAGGCATTTGAAACTCAGAAAAAAGTAAGTGAGGGGTTTGGAATTCAAAGAAAAGTTTACTTAGATGAAAGCTTCAGTCTAGCAATTTGTCTAGCATCCTTTCTTCTGTTGACCAGTGATTCTTTATATGTTCTGGGCTGAGAACATCTCTCCCTGGAGCACAATGGTTCAGATACCATCTTGATTGCTTCCTGGGTCACAAATGTTGAATTGCTTGTGGGTCTCCTAGAGTCAGGTTGGGTCTGGTTATACACCCCAGTTCTTGGAAGAATAGATCTTTACATGCATTAATTTCTAAGCTTATTAACTATAACTTAAAACTAAAAATTTTCAACTTTTGAGTTCCCTCATCACATGTAATCTTCCTTACTTTTCCTCCTTAATTTTGAATGCATAAAAGAAGTTGCAAAACTGTCATTGTCGTATTGAGAACTTGCTTCTTGGCATATGCAGTAATTTTGACTTAAACTCTTATAAAAATTCTCTCCAGGTTTGGGTGTTTCTTACAATGATTATATAATATGTGATATGATATAATATAATATGATAAAATGTAATATGGCTTACTTTTTAATTTTTAAATTATATTTTATTTATCCTATTACAGTTGTGCCAATTCTACCCAGCCTCTGCCCAAACTCAGGCAATCCCCACACCATAGTCCATGTCCATGGGCCATGCACATGTGTTCTTTAGCTAATCCATTCACCTTATTTCAACCAGTCATAAGGCTCATTTAAAAATATTTATTTATTTTTAGGGAGGAGAGGAAGGGAGAAAGAGAGAGAGAAACACCAATGTATGCTGGTCTCTCACCCACCCCCTACTGGGGACCTGGCCTGTGAACCAGGTATGTGCCCTGACTGGGAATAGAACTGGCGATCTGACACTCAATCCACTGAGCCACACCAGTCAAGGCTCATTTTTGAGCCCGGGGGCTAACCTAGATTGTCTACATGCATTGACTCATTTAAGCACCACAGAGAGGCAGCCAAAATAATAATAGTCTTGTTATATACTTTTAGCATTTTGCATAAATAACATTATACTGTATTTCTTGCAACTTAATGTTTTGACTCAAATCATATCTGTAATTGTCACTCACATTAGCATTTGTTGATTTAACATCCTATTGCAATTGTTTTTGCTTTATTTGTTAGATCCTTGTCTGATCTTGTCTTAATAGATATAGTTAATTAAATAATCCCCTACTAAGTGACCCTGGATATATATAGTCTTTTCTTGTTAAAATCAGACCTTCAGTATCACCTCACTTTGATCTCCATGTGCATATTTGTTAGAGTAACTCCTGGGTGGGTTCCAGAGGGGTATGGGATAGCCCCTCCTTCACCTATATCGGGGATAATTGTGCTCATTTTTTTCATTATTCAGAGTAAATTGAGGATAGTTCAATGTATCAATATTTCAGCTGAGAACTTGTGCCTTTTTATGTTTTACTTCAAACTTTTTTTTTCTATATTCTGTTATACAGAGTCTAGCAGAAGTAATGCTTGCTTGAGGGTGGTTGGCAGGGTAATAATATGGGTGTAATAATTTATAGTTTTAATTTGAACATTTCACCTGAAATGTCATATGGTGTGCTTGAGTGTGATATTGTTACGTTATAGAATTACATGCTTATGATTTTGTAATAAGCAATCTTATAATAAAAAAGGGGGCATTATGTATGCTGGACTCTATTTTCTTCTAATCCTGTTATTTTTTGCTCTTCATGTTCAGATGTGTAAGTCGGTTGGAGTTTGAGTATGTGCATGGTGTGAGATAGGAATCTGAGGTTTAAGTCCTTCATCTCAGTGCTGTATGGAACAATTTATTCTTTATTATCCAATTCTAACATGTGTGTCTTACGGCTGTTTCCCAAAACATATTAGTTGCTTTCCAGTCCTTCTTCTGTTGTACTGAAGGGTAAAAGAAACACAGGCTTGAGGTAAGATGATCATTTGATGTTAGCCAGAAAAGGCAATAAAATGCTAGGACACATTTCAGGCCTGGACATTTGTCCCAGGGAGTACCTCCAGTTACATGAAGCTGCACTTGCTTGCCCCTATCTCCTGGTCACATCTTTTGGTCACTGGGCTGTAGCCCCCTGTGATCTTCATTCCATCTTGGGTTCAGGGAAGGTGGGTAGGTTTCCTTAGATATTAGAAAGCCATCCCTGGAGTGTTATTATGGAAGCTTTTGTCATTATCTCAAACATCCAGCACTACAAGCTCTATCCCATTCCTGTGTATGTGTGTGTGTGTGTGTGTGTGTGTGAACATGAGATTGTAATTTTACTATTTTATGAAATTTTTAGATTTTATTCTTTAAGGAATTGTCTTCCTGGGAAATTTAAATTACCTTTCAAATGCAGGTAAGCACTTGCCCAGAAGAGTGGTAGGAAGAACTGGGGATGTCCATCACAGAGAGGGCTGGGAGAGAACTGGAAATAAGGGTTGATTATAAAGAAACTATGCATCATATTATCCATTTATAGAGGTTTGAGTTTTTAGATAATTTTTATGGCCAATATCTTATAGTGTATAGAAATCATGGTGGAAGGCTAAGCATTGGCAGAGGAGGTTGAATAGGCCTTTGGAGTTTAACACATTTGAGTTCAAGTCTTACTTATACTTCTTATTACATTTAGTACCTAAAGTACATTTTTAACTTTATGTGAGCTTCTGTTTTCACAACCATATAATTAGAATTATTCAGTATCTTCATCAAGGTGTTGTTATGAAATAAATGAGATGATTTATGGAAGGTGTTGACAGATACTTGGCAGAACCAGGCACTCATCAATGATGTTTGTGGTGTTTACTCTTCTCCATGATTATTGGAAAAGCATCACTTGGGAGACAAGTTTGATTCTCACAGTCCTCATCACTAAGCATGTGGCAAATGAGCCCTATATATTCTGAGCTGTTGGATCTGGATGCATGAAACCATGGCAGAGAAGCAGAGGTCTCCATGGCTCTATTGCCATCTATCCCTGGGGTGGTGTGGCCATGGGCACAAAATTGGGCATTATTGTTTAGTTTTGAGTTTAGACTTTTGGTTTAATTCATGTTGGGATCAGAGCTCAAGAAAACTCATTCTGGAGAATGAAATATGATGGTTTTCAGTTTGGAAAGTGCTGACAAGTTCACTCTCCTGAACTTCAAATTATTGAGAAGCTTGAATTCAAGTCCTTGACTTCTAGCCTTGCAACAGTGAAACCCTGAAACCATGCTCAGCCTTCCCATACCCCTTCCCCCATATGACATGGTCTTGTGTCAAGTCTACATGAGATGGCATGTACACTGGTGCTTGGTGTCCTCCCACAGCACCACATAACTGCTAATAGAACACCACTGTCTCTCACCCCCATGCCAAAGTCAAAACAGCATTGGATTCTGCTTGTCTTCTATGGGGAGCCAGTTTTGTTGCATAATAAAATAAGGCATAGTGATGCATGCAGTCAGCTGAGGCCTGCCAAACTTTCCAGGCCAGCGAGTCTTTTTTATTCCATACTGGCCCTTTGTAACAGGTGCCCTTTCTGTGGAGGCCATTTGGGGTTGTCTATCTTAGCCACTTTATGGTGCATGGTGTTATACTTTTTAGTTTTGAGGTTTGGGCAATATTTGCCACTGCTCCTTTTAAAAGTGTCTCTTTAAACTTGGCCAATTTGACAAATGTGTCTTTTTGCATTACTTAACTGTTTTCCAGGCATGGGAAATGGCTGCTTTCTTATTCTTCTTCTTTTTAAAAATTTTATTAACAAACAATAAGCAAGATTAAGCTGAAAAATGAAGAGCCACATTGAGTCTTAAATGGTGAGCAACTTGAAATAATAATTCTGTTTTTTTCTTTTCCATGTATGAAAATTATTCAGTATGTTTAAATGTTTTGATTTTTTAATATTTTATTATCAGAAGTGAAACACCCACATTTATATGACTTTCCTGTTGTGCTATATGTTGAGATAGAAAATTTATAGTAATATTTATACTATCATTTCATCCTTAGATTTGATAGATAAACAATTGCGGAATGATAAAGTCTTAATAGCAGATATTAAAAGAAAAGCATGTATGGTTAGAAAACATTCTCATTTACACTTACAAAATAGGCTTTTTATTAGTCATGTGTTTCTTGCTTTAGCCCAACTCAATATTAGAAATAAGATATAGGCTTTATGAAAGTATACATTATTCTAGTCAGAGTTATTTTTGGCTCTCCCATAGAACTTTCTGTTGATTTAGCCAAATTTCTACTTCCTCAATTAGTGTTACTTGGAGATCAACCACAAATACCCAACATGACACTAATCCTGGCAACAGCAAACAGCAAACTCATTGCAAACATAACACTCCCTTTGAGGGGAACAAAATACTGGTTCAGTCAGTTTTCCACCTTCTTTACTTTTCAATGTACATCAGCTCTTCTTGCATAAGCTAACTTTTTTTTAAAACCTTACCACAATCCATGTGAATTTTGGCTAAGGAATTAGATTTGCAGTCTATTTCTCCAATGCACAGTGGTTCAAGATAAAAGGTAGTATATAGCAGTATTAAACTATAAATATCCATTTTTGGAGATGGGTTTATGCTTGTGTGTGTCAAAATCATCTTTCATATCAATGATCAGACAGATATTGCTTAATATTGACAAATACTGTTATAGTGGTGTAGGCCTATGACCCAGCTGAGTCATAACAGAATATTCTAGAAGAATTGGAACACAGCAACATGTTACTGATGACTGGGACAGTGGCTTGCAGGAATGGGAGACTGTTGCTTTTCGTCTTAGCTCATCTGTACTTTCTATTGCATGTAGACATTATTTTTGACAAAAAATAAATAATTGTTCTCAACTGTTTTGCACCCTTCTGGATTCAAAGAGAAGCTGTCATACCCAAAAGAGTGATTCCAGTTGGGGGCATCAGGGGCATCAGAAAATTCAATAAGGTGAGGGAGGCCCTTCTTTTTAGGGGGCATGCCATCAGTGAGGAGCAGGTTGAAGGAAAACAGTTCCTGGAAAAAAAAACACTGAGTCATTTGGGGAGTAATTTGTGGCACTTGTTTTTAGATTTTCCAATTAACTGATCTAAGATAATCATGGAAATGCTTCATGTACTGCCATGTTTCAAGAGCTGAAGGCCTGAGTTTTTACAGTCAAATTCTAAAGTTGTCTGATTTGGCTTCTGGGCTCCCAGCCCCATTTCAGTGCACTATTCTCTTGAGACATTCTTCCCCAGAGCTTGCACATTACCACATTTTATGAGATTACAAGATTTTTTTTTTGAAAAATTGAATTTGCAGCAATGTTTACTCCTTCTGGGACTAAAATATTCCCAAACAAATAAACAAACAAGCTCAAGTAACCAGAGGACTCCAAAATGAAAGCTCAGAGCACTGAATTCAGCCCAGGAACAGGATTTGCTTCTACCCCAGAGCCTTTTCCATTTTACTATATTCTTAGATGGGTATAGAGTCCTGGAGGTGTGACTGATCTCAATGTCTGTTTAGGTCCTGGAGGGAATGATCAGGGACTAATTAGTCCAATTCTCCCTATAACAGGGAGACCTGGAACCCAACAAGACTCAAACTCAAATCCTCCGATTTCAAATTACAATTTATTTTCATTGGACTCTGCTCATCTTTCTTTGGCATTGTCAGCAATTCTCAACTCTGACTTCATCAGAAATACCTGGGGAGGGTAAGTGTGGACATATATCCTGAAGCCTTGGCTAATAGCTCAGAACCTCTAGCAATGGGTCCTAGTAACCTGGATTTTTAACAGAATCTGCAGGTGATTCTGATACAGCTGGGAGGGCACCATCCTTTGAAAAACCACTGGGCAGAAGGTCTCAGGGTCCCTCAAGCTCTCTTGTTCCTAACATTCCTAGCACAAAGATGGCAGTGCACCAGAGAGAAGAGTATCTGAAGGGTTATCCAGAGCTGCCTACAGCTTATAGCCTGTTACTGCACACACATCTATCTCTAAATAGCATGCTGCCTGTGACCTTCCTCTTACAACTGTGGTTGCCTTTGAGAGCTCAAAAGAGCTGTAATTGGGAAAGGATAGCCCTGGTCCTTACCCTCACTATGACTGTTTCAGATCCCAGCCCAGCACAGCCTGGTAGGAAGAGAGCAGAGCCTGTTGTTGAAGGAAAGAACAGTTCTCAGAAATCCATGCCCCAAACCCTACTCTGCCCATCCCAATCTCACTGACTTTGACCTTTTAGAAAATTGTTTCTGCCATAACATGAGATTTCAGTATCAGCAACTACTGGTAAGAATACAAGAAACACTCTGAGGTAAAATAAATTTAGCTGAATTTGGAGGATTGTTTACTTTTTAAATTGTGATAGAATATATGTAAAATGTAATTGTGATAGAATATATGTAAAATGTGCCATTGTAACCTTTTTAAAGAAATCATGACCTAAAGATATGTTCATTAATTTGAGAGGAGAGAGAGAGAGAGAGACAGAGAGAGAGAGAGAGAGAGAGAGAGAGAGAGAGATGTGAAAAGCATCAGTTGGTTGCATTTCATATGCACCCCAAATAGGGATCAAACCTGTAATCTTAGTATGTGTCCTGACCCTAAATCAAACCTGCAACCTTTTGGCATAGAGAAAGAAGCTCAATCAACTAAGCCACCCAACCAGAGCTACCATTGTAACCTTTTTTAGTGACAGTTCAGTATCATTAAGTACATTCACATTGTTATGTAACCAGCACCATCATCCATCTCCAGACTGCTTCATCTTCCCCATCTGTACCCATTAAACAATAACTCCCTATTCCTTCCACCCTCAGGCCCTGGAAACCACTATTTTACTTTCTGTCTCTAGGAATTTAATTACTCCAAGCATCTCATATAAGGGGAATTATACAGTATTTGTACTTTTGTGACTGGATCATTTCACTCATAATCATGTACTAAAGGTTTATCCATTTTCTAGTATGTATCAGAATTTCCTTCTTTTTTAAGACTAAATAAAATTTAATTGTATGTATAGACCACATTTTGCTTGTCCACTCCTCTGTTGATGGGCACTTGCATAGCTTCCACATTTTGGTTGTTGTTAATAATGCTGCTATAAACATGGGTATACAAATACCACTTTGAGTCTTTGCCCTCCATTCTTTTTAAAAAAATTTTTATTGTTGTTCAAGTGTAGTTGTATCCATTTTACCCCCACCATTCCTCCCTCCACACCATCCATCCCCACTCCCCCTCCTTGATCCTACCCCCTTTAGTTTTGCCCATGTGTCCTTTAAACCCTTCTTCTACCTTTCCCCTGCATTATCCCTTCCCACCTCCCATCTGGTTACTGTCAGTTTGTTCTTAATTTCAATGTCTCTGATTATGTTTTTCTTGCTTGTTTTGTTGATTTAATTCCACTTATAGGTGAGATCATTTGGTATTTGTTTTCAGTGGCCCAGCTTATTTCATTTAACATAATGCTCTCCAGATCCATCCATGCTGTCACAAAGAGTAGGAGCTCCTTCTTTCTTTCTTCTGCATAGTATTCTATTGTGTAAATGTAATAGTTTTTTAATCCATTCATTTACTGATGGGCACTTAGGTTGCTTCCAGCACTCGACTATTGTGAATTGTACTCCTACAGACACTGTGGTGTATAGGTTCTTTAGAATTGGTGTTTCAGGATTCTTAGGGTATAATCCCAGCACTGGAATTTCTGGATGAAAAGGCAGTTCCATTTTTAGTTTTCTGAGGAAATTCCATACTGTTTTCCAGAGTGGCTGCACCCATCTGCATTCCCATCAACAGTGTACTAGGGTTCCCTTTTCTCCATAACCTCTACAACACTTGTGGTTTGTTGATTTGTTTGTGATGGCATTCTCACTGGTGTTAAATGGTATCTTATTGTGGTTTTGATTTGCATATCTCTGATACCTAGTGATGCTGAGCATCTTTTCATAGATCTCTGGGCCCTTTCCATGTCCTCCTTGAAGAAATGTCTATTCAAGTCCTTTGCCTGTTTTTTAATTGAGTTGTAGGTCTTCCTGGAGTGGAGTTATGTGTGTTGTTTATACATTTTAAAACAGGCTTTTTGTTGTTGTTGTCATTGTTGAGTTGTAGTATTTACTGTTTCAAATTTTTATTGAATTTATTGGGGTGACATTGATTAATAAAAATTATATAAGTTTTAGGTGCCCAATTCTATAATACATCATCTTCATCTTGTATAGTGTGCTCATGACCCAAGTCTCCTCCATTGCCATTTATCCCCCTCATACTCTTTTCAACCTCCCCCCACCTCTCTTTCCCTCTGATAATCACCAAACTGTTGTCTATGTCTATTAATTTATTTATCTATTTATTTGCTTAATCCCTTCACCTTTTCTACCCAGCCTCCCAATCCCCCTGTCCTCTGACAGCTGTTAGTCTGTTCTCTGTATCTTTGAGTCTGTTTCTATTTTGTTTGTTAGTTTATTTTGTTTATTAGATTCTATGCTTGTAGTAGTTCTTTATACTTTCTGAATATTAACCCCTTTCAAATATATAATTTGTAAATATTTTTCCCATTCCATGGGTTGTCTTTTTACTTGTTGATAATGCCCCTTTGGTGTGCAAAAGTGTCTAATTTATCTATTTTCCCTTGTGCTTTTTATGTCATATCAAGAAATAATTGCTTTCCCCCTATATTCTCTCTGAAGAATTTTATAGTTTCAGCTTTTCTGTTTATATCCATTTGTAATTAATTTTATGTATGATGTAAGGTAAGGGTCCAATTTTATTCTTTTACATGTGGATATGCAGTTTTCCCTACACTGTTTGTTGGAAAGACTGTCCTTTCCCTTGGTACCCTTGTCAAAATCATTTGACCATATGCAAAAGTTCATTTTGGGGCTCTCTGTTATGTTCAGTTGTTTTATGTGTTTCTTTATGCAAAGATCCCTCTGTTTCTATTACTGTAGGTTTTAGATAGTTTTGAAATCAGAAAATGAGAGGTCTCTAAAATTTTCTTCTTATCTTTGAACTTTGACAATTTAATTATGTGTCCTACTACAGATCTCTTCAGAGTTAACCTTTTGGGGCATCTTGGAAGGTGTCCATTTCCCTCCCTAAATTTGAGAAGTTTTCAGCCATTATTTTATTAAATTGCTTTTCTATCCCTTTTCTCTCTGTCTTCTGCTTCAGGGACTCCCATCATTGTTTCCCTTGATGATGTCTCAAAAGTCCTACAGGCTTTCTTTACTCCTTTACATTCTATTTGTTGTTTGGCTGTCTCATTAGATTATTTCAAATTACCTAATTTTAATTTCACTCTCTCTCTTTTTTGATAATTAAGTCTAATATTGATGCTCTCTATTTAATTTTTTATTTCAGTCATTGTATTCTTCAGTTGTAGGATTTCTATTTGTTTCATTTCTTTAAAAGTTTCTGTTCCTTGTAAACATTTTCACTTTGTTCAGGTACTATTTTCCTGATTTTGTTTAGTTGTCTATCTCTATTTTTTTGTATTTTACTGAGTTTCTTTAACGTAATTAATTTGATTTTTTTTGTTAAGCTGTTTGTATATCTCCATTTATTGAGATTAGTTGTTAGAACTTTGTTGATTTCTTTTGGTGGTATCATATTTGCCTGATTCTTCCTGATCCTTGTATCATTGTACTGGTGTCTGCTTCTTTGAGGAAATAGTCACCTATTCCAGTGTTTTCAGTTTGGCTTTATCAGGGAAAGACCTACACTAGTCAGCTTGGCCTAAGGTTCTTAGTGGGCCAGGTGATAGTGTCTATGAGAAGGTAGGACAAATTGATGATTGTTTGTCACTGGCAATGTTGCTGGACAGGCTCTCAGGTGGGGCAGGAAATTTGGGTGGGCACCCAGGATAGGTGGGGCTACTGTCTGGTCTTCACAGTTGAGTGGGCCTGGTTGGGGAGTGAGTATGTGGGCCTCTGGGTTGAATCAGGCTTCTGATGAGTACTCTGGTTCAGTTTTCCATTGGCAGAGGTACAAGTTTATGGCTGAGATATGTACACTGGTCTCTAAAAGCTCCCATAACTTACCTGTGTTTCTAACTGTACCCAGGTGGTCTAGATGTGCCAGTGTCCCAGTGTTCTGTATGAAGTGAGCAGAAGTCGGCCTCTCAGGCAGGACCTTGGCCTGCTGTGGAATTTGGATGTACTCCTTGGTTTCTATTTTTCCTACTGGAGAAATTTCAGGCCAAGGAGAACCCTCTTGGCACAACACAGTTATGACTTGATGTAGATGCTATGTGGACAAAGTGAAACAATTTCTCTTACTCTTTTAAATTCAGTTTTTCTTGAATATTGTTCTGTGTCAGCATGGTACATAATCCTTTGGTTCCAGCATCCTCACAAAAGTATTCTCTTCTGTGAATAGCTCTTAAATCAAAGTTTATGTGGTGTGACTAGACCTGGAAACCTTCTATTCTGCTTTTGTAGCATACATCCTGGCAGTTGGTTTTTCTTTTTTGTAGTGCTAGTTCTTGTCTTAAGCTTTGGTAGAGAGGCATCCACTTCAAAGATGGCTATATTGAATAAAACACATAACCAGTCATATAACTAGATAAAAAGTCAGGATATTTCCCTCCCCAAAGGTCCTTTGTCTTAGAGAACTTTGATTGATTTAGATAACTTACGATTTGGGCACTTGTGTTTTTTTTTAATATATATAATCTTTATTATATTTTTCCATTACCTTTCAGTCCATTTCTTTCCTTTCTCTGCTTTCATATCAGCTCTTGAATTTTAGATTCATCAGTAAAGACTGAACTGAAAAACCCTAGGTACCCCACCCTGGAACCTGACAAAGGCAGAGACTTAGGCCCATGTTCTTGCTCTCTTTCTCTACCCTTGATCTTGCTGTGTGAACTCAGGTATGCTGTATACACTCCAGAGTCTGTAGGTAACAAACTTTGTCTTTTCAAAGTTTCTGATGGTTGTTGATGAGGGCATCTTGCACTTATATTAGGAACCACACATTGGTTTCAAAAGGGAACCTAGGCCTAGGTGAGCACCCCAGTTTTTTTTATTATCAATGGCATCACTCTCAATAGTGTGCAAGTAGTACAAAATAATTAACATAATTGAGAGGATAGAATGATTGCTCTATTAAGCCAGGAGAATGTTCTTTAGGGGACAGCTGGTTTGCTAAACACCAAACTTAGGTGGGCAACAACATCTGGGGAAAGAGCACTGCTTGCTGGGTGTTTGTTGCACTGCTATGTGCTTTCACATATAGCCTCCATTATGCTCCAGAGGCCTTAGGACTTATCCAAAAAACCCTGTATTTATCATTCAAGTGAAGGCAGATCCCAATCCCATAGAGGTTGATTGAGACATGCTGGAGAGAAAAGTGGCTGCCTAGAAAGAGGGCTCACAGTGATGTTCAAAGACTGACCATAACAAAAAGTAAGATTAAAGTAACAAGAGAAAATAAAAAAGTAGAAACTGAGATCAGAAAATAAACTTGAACTGAAATTTAAACTTTTTCTAAAGATTTTGTGCAGCAGGGATAAGATTGGAGAACTAATTAGTTTTTTTATAAGATTTTTGTTATTGTTCAAAAGCAGTTGTCACCATTTCCTCCCACCACCACCCCAGCCATACCCACCTTCCACGCTCAATCCTAACCCCTTTGGCTTTGACTATGTGTCCTTTATACATGCTCCTTGACAACCCTACCCCCTTACCCTCATTATCCCCTCCCACCTTCCCTCTGGTTACTGTCAGTTTGTTATTAATTTCACTGTCTCTGATTATATTTTGGTTTCTTGTTTGTTCTGTTGATTATGTTCCACTTATAGGTGAGATCATATGGTATTTGTTTTTCAACACATGGCTTATTTTACTTAGTGTAATACCCTAAGAATCCTGAAACACCAATTCAAAAAAAACCTGTGCACCCCAATGTTCATAACAGCACAATTTACAATAGCCAAGTGCTGGAAGCAACCTAAGTGCCCATCAGTAAATGAGTGGATCAAAATACTGTGGTACATTTACATGATGAAATACTATGCAGCAGAAAGAAAGAAGGAGCTCCTACCCTTTACAACAGCTTTGATGGAACTAATTAGCTCTTGCATATTTTTTTAATAAGCTCAGAATTGTTGCTCATAGCTGCCAAAATGAGTCAACTGGCCTCTACCATTAAAGATCTTAAATGTTTAACTTCTTAAACGTTCATCTGGGCTATATACTTACTTTCTGCAAGATATCAGATCGTGAGCCCCTCAGCTTCCCTCTGAATATATCAGAACCAAGAAATATTCTTCATAAGGAATTCCCACTACCAAAGGAAAAGGCAACGGGATTATTGAGACTTCTAGTAAAGAAGAAAAGGGAGTGGGGAAGGCAAAAACACTAGAGGCACCAATATTTGTACCAAGGCTTTCTCTCTGCTCACTTGAATACTTATTGCCTTGTGCCATGTCCATCCTTCCATCACAAAGATGACTAATAAGGCCCACAGTGAAAACATTACATGAGACATTTCTCCTATAGTGCAAAATTGGTCTAGTCCAATTGGTCTGTCATTCAATGAAAATAGTGACCCAGATGATCCCCTCTTTATCTGCCACCCCGAAGCTCTAGAACATAAGTCTCTTGGTTTCTAAAAAAAGGATGGAAGTCTTCATTCTCATAATAAAAGGCATTGGGGGAAATGTAGTTGGATGGATGGATTAGCCTTTTGATATCATTTAGGCTACAATCCAATTATTTAGTAAATTAAAGCTATTTATCTTTCTTTAAGTTACATTTTATTGATTATGCTATTACAGTTTTTCCACTTTTTCCCTTTTTGCCCTCCTCCACACAGTGACTCCACTCCCTCAGGCAATACCCACACCTTTGTTATGTCCATGGGTCATGGGTATAACTTCTTTGACTACTGTATTTCCCCTACTGCACCTTACATCCCTGTGACTATTCTGTAACTACTTATGTGTACTTCTTAATCCCCTCACTTCTTTATATATTCTCCCAAATACCCCTACCATCTGGCAACATCAAAACACTCTCTGTATCCATAATTCTGTCTCTGTTCTTCATGTTCAATTAGTTTGTTTTATAGACTTAATTGTTAATAGATATGTACTTTTGCCATTTTATTGTTCATAGTTTTGATCTTTTTCTTTTTTAAAAAATATTTTATCTATTTATTCTAGAAAGGGGAAGGGAGAGAGAAAAAGATGGAGAGAAACATCAATGTGTGGTTGCCTCTCTCATGACCCTTAATGGGGACCTGGCCAACAACTCAGGCATCTACGCTGACTGGGAATTGAATCAGTAACTTTTTGGTTTGCAGGCCCATGCTACATCCACTGAGCTACACTGGCCAGGGATGAACTTTTTCTTAAATAAGTCCCTTTCTAAAAAAAATATTGTTGCTCAATTACAGTTGTGTCCCTTTATCCCCATTACTCACCACTGTCCTGCCCATCGCCCCTTCCATATTCAATCCCCCCACTGACCTAGTCAGTGGGTCCTTTATACATGTTCCTTGACTTGACCCTTTCCCTTCTTTCACCCACCATAAACCCTCCCCTTTGCCTGTGGTTACTCTCAGGTTGTTCTTTATCTCCATGTCTCTGGTTATACTGTCTCACTTGCTTGTTTTGTTGATTAGGTTCCACTTATAGGTGAGATCATATGGTATCTATCTTTCACTGCCTGGCTTATTTCACTTAGCATAATACTTTGTAGTACCATCCATGCTGTCACAAAGGGTAGGAGTTCCTTCTTTCTTTCTACTGCATAGTATCTCATTGTGTTAATGTACCACATTATTTTATTCCATTCCTATATTGATAAGCATGTAGGATGTTTCCAGTACTGGGTTATTGTCAATTGTGCTGCTATGAACATTGGGGTGCACAGGTCCCTTGAATTGGTGTTTCAGGATTCTTGAGGTATAGTCCCAGCAGTGGAATTGCTGGATCAAAAGGCAGTTCCATTTTTAGTGTCCTGAGAAAATTCTGTACTGTTTTCCACAGTGGCTGCACCCATTTGCATTCCCACCAACAGTGCACTAGTGTTATCTTCACTCTACAACCTTACCTGCACTTGTTTGTTGATTCATTTATAATGGCCATTCTGACTGGTGTGAAGTAATCACTCATTGTGGTTTTATTTGCATCTCTCTGATGGCTAGTGATGCTGAGCATCCTTTCAAATGTCTCTAGGCCCTCTGTATGTCCTCCTTGAAGATGTGTCTGTTCAAGTTCTTATCCAAATTTTTAGTTGGATTGTTTGACTTCCAGGTTTGGAGTCATGTGTGTTCTTCATATATTTTGGAACTCAAACACTAGTCTGAGAAATTATTGGCAAATATATTTTTCCCATATGGTTGGTTCCCTTTTCATTTCACTAATGATTTCTTTAGCCAGGAAGAAAGTTTTGTTTTTTTTTTGGCTGTTAGATTTTTTTATTATCATAGTTTGTGGCAGCACAATTTATGTGCAGAAGCTTTTTAATGTAATGCAGTACCATTTATTTATTATTTCCTTTATGTCCCTTTCTCTAGGGGACATAAAGTGAAAATATTGCTCTGTGGGATATCTGAAATTTTTCTGCCTATGTTCCCCTCTAGGACTTTTTTGTGTCATGACTTATATTTAAGTTTTTTTTTAATCAATCTTGAGTTTATTTTTGTGTATAGTGTAAGTTGATGGTCAAGCTTCATTATTTTGCATGTACCTGTCCAGATCCCCCAGCACCATTTATCAAAGAGGGTATTTTTACTCCATTTTATGCAATCACCCTCTTTGTCAAATATTAATTGACCATAGAGACATGGGTTTATTTTTGGGCTCTCTGTTCTGTTCCATTGATCTATGTATCTTTTCTTTTGCCAATACCAAGCTGTTTTGATTACAGTGGCCTTGTAATATAGTTTGACAGCAGGTACTGTGATCCCTCCTACTTTGTTCTTCTTTCTCAAAATTGTTGCAGCTGTTCAGAGTCATCTATGGTTCCATAGAAATTTTTGAAATGTTTGTTTTGTGTGTGTGTGAATATGTCATTGGTACTTTAATAGGGATTGTGTTGAATCTATAAATTGCTATGGGTAATATGGACATTTTGATGATGTTAAAACTTGCAATCCATGAACATGGTGTATGTTTGCATTTGTTTGTGTCTTCCTTAATTTATTTCTTCAGCGTTTTGTAGTTTTCTGAGTACAATTCTTTTACCTGCTTGGTTAGATTTGTTCCTAGGTACTTTATTTTTCTTCTTGCTATATCAAATGGGATTTTCTCCCTAAATTCTGATTCTAATATTTCATTGTTGGTGTACAAAAATGCCTTTGATTTCTGAATACTGAGTATGTACCCTGCTGTTTTTCCAAATTCGCTTCTTAGGTCAAAAAGTTTTCTCCTGGAGTCATTAGTGTTTTCTATATACACTATCATATTATCTGAAACGACAGTTTTGTTTCTTCTTTTCCAATTTGGATGCCTTTTATTTCTTTTTCTTATCTGATTGCTGTGGCTAGAACTTCTATACTAAGTTGAATAGAAGTGGTGAAAGTGGACACTATTGCTTGTTCCTGATCCTCAGGGGAAATCTTTTAGTTTTTGCCCATTGAGTATGATGTTGGCTGTAGATTTCTCACATATGACCTTTATTATGTTGAGTTATGCTCCCCCTACTTCCCCTTTACCAAATGTTTTTTTTTATCATAAATGTGTGCTGTACTTTGTCAATTGCTTTTTCAATGTCTATTGATATATTCATGTGATTTGGTTATTCTTTTTGTTTATATTGTGTTTATTGATTAGTGAATGTTGTACCATCCTAGCATCCCTGGGATGAATCTCACTTGGTCATGGTGTGTGATCTTTTTAATGTATTGTTTGATGCAGTTTGCCAATATTTTGTTGAAGATTTTATCATCTATGTTCATCAGCAACGTTGGCCTGTAGTCTTCTTTCTTTATTGTGTCTTCACCTTGTTTTGTGACTAGGATGATATTGGCATTCTAAAAATAGCATAATAGTCATCCCTCTTCTTGGATTTTTTGGAATAGTTTGAGAAGGAAAGGGGTTAGCTCTTCCTTAAATATTTTATTATTTTTTCCTGTGAAAGTGTCTGTTCCAGGGCTTTTGTGTGCCGGGAGTTTTTTGATTACTGCTTCAATTTCACTATCTGTCATTAGTCTCTTCAGGCTTTCTGCTTCTTTTCAATTCCAGTTGGAAAATTATATGTTTCTAGAAATTTGTCCATTTTACCCAGGCATTTAAATTTCTTGGCACATGGTTCTTCATAGCAATTTCCTACAATCCTTTGTATTTCTGTGATATCAGCTGTAAATTCTCCTCTTTCATTTCTGATATTATTTATTTCCATTCTTTGTTTTTTTTCTTGATGCATCTTGGTAATGGTTCATCAATTCTGTTTATCTTTTCAAAGAATAAGCTCTTCAATTTATTGATCCTTAGGGTTGCTCTTTCAGTCTGCCATTTAATTGTGCTCTGACCTTAGTTATTTCCTTCCTTCTACTCACTCTTAGCTTTCTTTGTTGTTCCTCCGGTTCTTGTAGATGTAAGGTTAGGTTGTTTATTTGAAATATTTCTATCTGTTTTAGGTAGGCTTGTATTGCTATGTACTTCCCTCTCAGGACTGTCTTCACTGTATCTCATAGGTTTTGGGTTGTTCTATGTTCATTTTTATTTGTTTCCAGAAACTTTTTGATTTCTTCCTTGATGTCATTGTTAACCCATTCATTGTTTAATAATATGCTATTCAATCTTCATCAATTTGAGTGCTTTTGAGTTTTTTTCTTTGAAGTTGGTTTCTAGATTCAAGCCCTTAGAGCCTGAGAAAATGTTTGATAATATTTCAATTTTCTTGGATTTGTTGAGGCTTGTTTTGTGTCCTATCATGTGGTTTATCTTTGACAACATTCCATATGTATTTGAAAAGAATGTGTTGTTTACTTCTTTGGGGTGAATGTTTCTGTATGTATCATATAAGTCCATTTGGTCTAGTACATTGTTCAGTGCCACAATATCCTTGCTGATTCTTTTTTTTTAATATAATGTAGCTTCTATTTAGTAGAGGAAAGGGGAATTTGACTGCATGATGCAAAGAATCCAGTCTGAGTAGATACCAAAAGAATCCTTCTCTGCCATCTATGAAGGCAAACTCAGGGGGCCTCCCTGAACTACACGGACATGTGGACAGTGATGTTTTAAAATAGATGGCTCCTCCTAGGGAGCATGTGACAATCCCCTATAAGTCCTAGGAGGCAAGGGGAGAGGGAATGACGGTTCTCACAGAACCACTTTCCAAGTTATCTCAGGGTGACTTTTAGGATTCTTGTACACCACTATTTTAAAAGATCTGCGTAGAAGGTAGGGCAAAGGGCCATGTAAACAGTGTTATGTGGCAAATGGAATGTCTCTGTCCATGAAATCATGGTGGGTAACCCAAGTCTAATTAGACATTGTATGAAGATAATGCCACACTTCCCTCATGACCTGTTCAATTAGTCCAATTAGTGTGGATAAACTTTCCTGGTTTGGCTAAGAGTTCATAGATATAATCCCCAAAGCAATCTCACTGAGTCTGGATCAGGTTGGCTGGCAGCATGTCATGTATATAGCTGTATTAAAAGGAAAGAGCCATGGCAAAGCAGGGCATATAAATGCCCACCTGGATGCCCTGCTGACTTCCCACTGCCAGGAGTCCTGGTAGTCTTTGACAGATGACTTAATAAAGTCATTTAGGCCCTGGATTGTGTGGCTCAGTGGACTGAGTGCTGGCCTGTGAACCAAAGGGTCACCAGTTTGATTCCCAGTCAGGGCACTTGCCTGGATTGTGGGCCATGTCCCCAGTAGAGGGCACATGAGAGGCAACTACACATGGATGTTCCTCTCTGTCTCCCCTTCCCCTCTCTAAAAATAAATAAATAAATAAAATCTTTAAAACCATTATTTTAAAAAAGAAGTTATACAACAGTAGGTTTTAAAATTCTGGGTTTCAATAAAATGCATCTTTTATCTTTCCTAGAAATACATTTCTGATGATGCAGACCTCCTCCATATCAAGGCAATGCCACTATAGCTGAGGATCCAGCCTAGTTCAGTGGCTGCCTGTCCCAGGTGCATAAAGCCTTGAGCATGAGCATAAGAGATGACCTTGGATGCATAGAGGGCCTTTCCAATGTCCTCCAGGAATGATCTATTATTGTCTTTAAACTGGTTCTTTTGAGGCCCCTTCTACTTTTTGCTAGCTTGAATTATTTTGTCCTTCAGAGATGACAAACATTGGGCAGACTGCTTCTCCAATGAGGGTGATCAGCATGCCATACTCCAAGGCTGAGATGGCAGTCCACTTCCCCATGTCCTTCTGCCTCACACTGTCCCTGATCTTGGGAAGCAGAGGAATGTCATTTCTGTCTGGAAACTTGAGGATATTGGCTGTGCTTTCAATCAGTAGTGAGTATAGCTCTGCCTTATTCCAGTCTTCAAATTCCTGTGCCATCTCATCATGCTCCATGCCCAGAACATCCTACATCACATAGTAAGCCTCATAGAT
Organism: Anoura caudifer; assembly: GCA_004027475.1. Lineage (NCBI taxonomy): Eukaryota > Metazoa > Chordata > Mammalia > Chiroptera > Phyllostomidae > Anoura > Anoura caudifer. The sequence goes on from PVKU01008473.1 coordinate 55,303, forward strand.
CAGCTGCATGGCCCCATACTCAATCACATTGTGTACCATATTCATAAAGTGTCCTGCTCCTTCCTCTCCCACCCAGTCACAGAAGGGCTGTCTAATTCCTACTTTTACAGCAATATCTTAGAATTTCATCTTGATGTGGATCCAGGCTTCTTTGTTCACTCTGAGCATAGTGATGGGTCATACTGGGCCCTTTCTTCTCCACCACTAATGCTCCTCCCCACAAACAAGATTCCCTTGGGCTTGAGGTCTTGACATTATCTTAATGGTACCCCTGTACTCAGAGTTTCCTCCATCAATGATGATGCCACCCATGTCCAACAATGGTACTAATTTTTCATTGAAAAAATCAACAGCTAGACCAGCCTTCATAAGCAGTATGATCTATCAAGGCTTCTTCAGCTTGGAGACCATATCCTCCAAGGAATGAGCATGAACTGTTTTGGTTCCCTTTGCCTCATTAGCCAAGATATCATCAACTTTGGAGACTGTCCTATTGAAAATACTGACAACAAAGCCATGGTCTTTCATGTTCAAAATTAAGTTCTGGCCCATGATAGGGAGTCCAATCAGTGCAATATCAGCTTGGGCCATGGTGGTGTCAGGGGCATTGTCAGTCTGTGAAGGAGAGAAGAGAGGCTGAGAGCATGGTACATATGGCACTGATATCCAAGGCTGAGTTCCACTGGGCCCTTTGTTGATTCCTTGTAGGGAAGATCTATCCATTGTTTGCAGTAGGGTGTTAAAATCCTCTAGTATAAGTGTGTTTCTGTCTATATCTTTCCTGAAGTCCTCCAAGAATTTCCTTATATATGTGGGTGCTCCTATGTTGCATACATATATGTTTACAATGTGTAAAACTTCCTTATGGATTACTCTGTTGAGTATTATGAAATGTCCTTCTGTGTATTTTTTATGGAATTTGTTTTGAAGTTTATTTTGTCTCATACAAGTATTGCTACTCCAGCTTTTTTTTGTCCATTTGTTTGGAACATTTTTTCTAACCCTTCACTTTTAATCTGTGTAAGTCTTCTTTTCTGAGGTGGGTCTCTTGTAGGCAACATATGTGAGGGTCATGTTTCTTATCCATTCAGCTACCCTATGTCTTTTGATAGGAGCTTTTAACCCATTAACATTTAAGGTTATTACTGATATGTATTTATTCATTGTCATTTCCCCTTTTGTACCTATGTTCATCTCCCTATCACTCATTTTCTTCATCTTCTTAAAGCAGTTCCTTTAGCATGTGTTGCAATACTGGTTTCCTGGAGGTGTATGTTTTTATCCTTCTTTTGTCTGAGAAATTCCTTATTTTGCCTTCCATTTTAAATGAGACACTGGCTGGGTATATTAGTCTTCATTACAGGTCATTGCTCTTCACTACTTGTAATATTTCTTGCCATTTTCTTCTGGCTTGTAGTGTTTTTGTTGAGAAGTCAGCTGCTAGCCTTATCACAACTCCTTTGTATGTTTCTTCCTATTTCTCCATTGCTGCCTTTAAGATTCTTTTAACAAAGTTCTGGAAAGAAGTATTTGAAGTGATGAAGGGTAAAGACCTACAACCAAGACTTCTGTATCCAGCAAAGTTATTGCTTAGAATGGAAGGGTAGATAAAATACTTCCCTGATAAGGTCAAGTTAAAGGAGTTCATCATCATCAAGTCCTTATTATATGAAATGTTAAAGGGATTTCGCTAAGAAAAATAATATAAAAAACTATGAACAGTAAATTAACAACAAACTCACAACTATCAACAACCAAACCTAAAAACAAAAATAAAAAGTAAGCAAACAACCACAACAGGAAAAGGATCACAGAAGTGGAGATTACATGGAAGGTTATCAGTGTAGAGGGGGAGGAGGGGACTAGGGGGGAAGGTACAAAGAATAAGAAGCATAAATGGTAGGCACAAAATACACAGGGGTGGTTAAGAACAGTATAGAAAATAGAGAAACCAAAGAACTGATATGTACAACCCATTGACATGAACTTAGAAGGTAGGGGAATGCTGGTCAGAGAAGAGATGTGGGTGGAGGAGAAGAAAGTGGAGAAAAAATGGGATAACTGTAATAGCAAAATCAATAAAACATATTTAAAAAAGAAATAGAATCATCCCAGGGATGCAAGGATGGCACAATATTTGCAAATCAATAAACATAATACATCACATAAACAAAATGAAAAACAAAAATTACATAATCCTAGTAATAGATGAGGAAAAAGCATTTCATAAGGTACAGCACACATTTATGATAAACATACTTAGCAAAGTTGGAATAGAGGGAGCATTCCTCAACATGATAAAGGCCATATACGAGAGACCTACAGCCAACATCATACTTAATGGGTAAAAACTTGAAGGTTTCCCACTAAGATCAGGAACAAGACAAGGATGTCCGTGTTCACCACTCCCATTCTACATAGTATTGGAAGTCCTAGTCACAGCAATCAAAGAAGAATAAGAAAATAAAAGTCATCCAAATTGGAAAGGAGGAAGCAGAACTGTCATTGTTTGCAAATGACATGATAGTGTACATAGAAAATCCTGTATACTCCATCAAAAAACTATTCAACCTAATAAGTGAATTTGGCAAAACACCTGGACACAAAGGCAATATTCAGAAATCAAAAGTGTCTTTGCACACCAACAATGATATATCAGAAACAGAAATCAGGAAAAATATCCCATTTGATATAGAAACAAGAAAAATAAAGAACCTAGGAATAAATCTAACCAAGTAGGTAAAAGACCTGTACTTAGAAAACTACACAACACTGAAGAAAGAAATTAAGGAAGACGCAAGCAAATGGAAGCAGGTACCATGTTCATGGATTGGAAGAATTATCATCATCACAATGTCCATACTACTCAAAGCGATTTATAGATTCAATGCAATCCCTATTAAAGCACCAATGACATAGTTCACAGACATAACACAAGCATTTCAAAAATTTATTTGGAGCTGTAAGTGACCGTGAATAGCTGCAACAATTTTGAGAAAGAAGAACAAAGTAGGAAGGATCACAATACTGATATCAAACTGTATAACAGGACCACTGTAATCAAAACAGCCTGGTACTGGCATAAGAATAGACACATAGACCAATGGAACACAACCAAGAGCCCAGAAATAAACCCAAGTCTCTATGGTCAATAAATATTTGACAAATGGGGCAGAAATATAAAATGGAGTAAAAATATCTTCAACAAATGGTGTTGGAAGATCTTGACAGCTACATGCAAAAAAAAGAAAAAAGAAAGAAAGAAAGAAAGAAAGAAAGAAAGAAAGAAAGAAAGAAAGAAAGAAAGAAACTTGATCAGCAACTTACACCATACACAGAAATAAATTCAAGGTGGATAAAAGACTTAAATATAAGTCATGACACCATAAAGATCCTAGAGGAAAACATAGGTAGGATAATCTCAGATATTCCATGCAGCAATGTGTTCACTCATGTCCCCTAGAGCAAGAGAGATAAAGAAAAGAATAAACAAATGGGATCTCATCCAATTAAAAAGCTTCTGCGTGGATAAAGAAAACAGCATTAAAAAAAGAATCAACTATAAGGGAAAATATATTTGCCAATGATACCTCAGACAAGGGTTTCATCTCCAAAATATATAAAGAACTCATAGGATTCCACTCTAGGAAGACAAAAAACCCTATTAAAAAATGGGCAAAAGACTTGAACTGACACTTCTCCAAGGCAGACATACAAAGAGCCCAGAGACATACAAAAAGATGCTCAGCATCTTTAGCCAGCAGAGAGATGCAAATTAAAACCACAAAGAGATACCACTTCACACTGGTCAGAATGGCCATTATAAACAAATCAACAAACAAGTGTTGGAGAGGAAGTGGAGAAAAGGGAACTCAAGTGCAGTGTTGGTGAGAATGTGGACTGGTACAACCACTATGGAAAACAGTATGGAATTTTCTCAGAAAACTAAAAATAGAACTACATTTTCATGTGGCAATTCCACTGCTGGGATTATTTCCTCAAAACCCTGAAACAGAAATCCAAAAGAACCTATCACCCCAATGTTCATAACCTCACAATTTACAATAGCCAAGTGCTTGAAGCAACCTAAGTGTCCATCAATAAAGGAATGGATCAAAAAAACTGTGGTAATTTATGCAATGGAATACTATGCAGCAGAAAGAAAGAAGGGGATCTTATCCTTTGAGACAGCATGGATGGAACTGGAGAGCATTATGCTAAGTGAAATAAGCCAATCCATGAGGGACAAATACCATATGACCTCACCTTTAAGTGGAACCTAATCAACAAAACAAACAAGCAAGGAAAATATAACCAGAGACACTGAAATTAAGAACAACCTGACAGTAACCATAGGAGCAGTCAAAGGGGATAATTGGGGGAAGGGCTTTCAGGAACAACTATGCAGGATACATGGACAAAATCTAGTGGGTTGGGAGGAGTGGTGGAGGGTGAGTGCAGAAACTGAATTAATCAACTCAGTAATTTAAAAAAGAAACAGTATGACAGAGGTCAGAGTAAGGGCTAGAGGGGATCAAAAGAGACTTCAGAAAGTGAGGCAAACTAATGCAATGTGTAGGTTCAAACAAAACAACTGTAAAAAGGCAGTTTGGGGACAGATGTGAAAATATTCAAAAGGATTGTTTAATCAGATGATATTACATCTTTGTTAATGTATAATGGTGTTTTAAATCCTCATATATTATAAACAAGCTGACATATTTATGGGTAACATGGAGTTGCTTTAAATATGCCACAAAAACTAAAGATGTGGGGATGGAATAGGTACAATAAGATTGGTAAAATTTGATGACTGTTGAAGGTGGTTATTGAGTACATAAAATGCATTTTATTATTTTACTATTTTGTATGTTTAAAATATTCCTTAATAAAAAATATTATAAAAAAGAAAAAAATGGCTTTGAGTAGCTAGATGGGTGAGAAATAGTAAGAGTGGAGAATGGAGACAAGTTGTATCAAGAAAGAAAGCAAAATTTAAAATGAAAATAATAAATGGAAAGAAAAAGGTAAGATGAGTTAAGATTAGGGAGGAGCAAAATATGAGAATTGAAATAAACTATAATATAAATCTAATGACTTAATATACACAAACTTGAATGACAGGAAATGAATATTAAGAAACTCTGCAGGAAAGAAAATATCACAAATCATAGAGAAGACTTCCTGACCAAAATGGCTACTGCAGTATGGGGGATGACATAGCACTGGAATCCTGGCAGCTCTTCTCTCCCCAAAGCCTGTGTCCCTAGTCTCTCCTTAAGTGTCTCTAGTACACTCTGCTCCCCCATCCTTGTTGGAGACTAGGGTAATAGGCTGCAAATGAAAATTTGTGCATTGAACCTTTATTCAGCTCTTTGCATCTCTAACCATCTGTCTCTGGCAGAGAGAAACCCTGCTGCTTTTCACAGATGGATGTTATCTGTGTATTTTTTGAGCTCTGATGCTGTAGGCTGGGGAGCCCATCTTGGGGCTTCGACCCCATACTTCACAGGGGGATCACCCTGGCCACTGAAATATCCCTCTGGCACTTTAGCTGCCACCCATAGGTGCCTAGCCAGCCCTCTCATGTCTCCACCACACTCCCTTCCAGTTATGTTGTGTTGAAGCTGTTTCTTCTGTCTGTTCATGGTTATAAGGCTTCTCTCTCACTATCATTTAGGTGTTTATTCTGGATGATTTCCTCACAATTTAGTTGTAATTCCAGATTGATCCTGGGAGGAAGTTAGTGTGACTTCCACTCACTCCTCCAGCATCTTGGATCCCTCAGGTAAGTCACTTTAACATTTCATATAATAATGCTTTGGAGATGATGAGCTCCTTTAGTTTTTTATTGGGCAGATTTCATTTGCCCTTGAATTCTAAATGATATATTTGCTGAGTAGAGCAATCTTGGCTGTAGGTCAGTGCTTTTCATGACTACGAATATTTCTTGTCAACCCATTCTAGCCTGTAAAGTTTCCTTTGAGAAGTCAGCTGACAGTCTTATGGATGAGAACTGACCTGTAGGTAACTAACTGCTTTTCTCTTCACACTTTTAAGATTCTGTCTATTTTTAAACTTTTGCATTTTAATTATGATGTGTCTCGGAGTGGGCCTCTTTGCATCCATCTTGTTTAGGACTCTGTGTGCTTCCTGAGCTTGCATGTGTATTTCCTTCACCAAATAATGGAAGTTTTATTTTCATTAACTTTTTCATTAGATTTCCTATTTCTTGCTCTTTCTCTTCTTCCTGTACTCCTACAATGCAAATGTTGGACCTCTTGAAGTAGTCCCAGAGGCTGCTTATACTATTCTTTTTTGAATTATTTTTTTCTTCTTGTTCTGATTGGTTGTTTTTTTTCTTTCTTATGTTCCAAAACATTGATTTGATTTTTGGCTTCATTGACTCTACTGCTATTTCCCTGTAAAGTGTTCTTTACTTCAATTAGTGTATACTTCGTGTCTGATGATATTTTTTAATGCTGTTGGGGTCCTCACTAAGTTCCTTGAATATTCTTATAAGTGGTGTTTTTTGTTAGACATTTCTTGAAATTTATTTTTAGAGAGGGGAAGGGAGGGAGAAAGAGATGGAGAGAAACATCAATGTTCAATACATATATTGATAGGTTGCCACGTGCACATCCCCAACTGGGGACCTGTCCTGCAACCCTGGTATATGCCCTGACTAGGAATCAAACCGGTGACCTTTCAGTTAGCAGGTTGGCACTCAATACACTGAGCCCCATAGCCAGGATAGCAGTGTTTTGAACTCTGCATCCGATAGGTTGCTTATCCTGTGGAGAGCCAAGCAGGATAATGCACGCCAAGGGAGTTGGAAGTAGGCCTCAGGTTCAGCACAGCTGACCCAGGCCACGGAAGACTGCCTGATAGATTGTTGTAAGAAAAGAATGACTTGGCTGGTTGCTATATCACTGTACCAAGAAGAAGCAGAAAGTGTTCTTAAAAAATAAAATGCACCTAGCCTTGTGGTTTGTTTTTCTTATGCTCTGCTTCAAAGCTGGTTCAATATATACAGCCTGACTTTACCAATAAACAGTTCCTCCTCTGCATCTCAGAGAAGGGACTCCACCTGACCCCACTTTGACTCTGTCTCTTTATTTCTCAATCCCCTGTCACTTTCCCTAGAGACCTGACTGATCTAGCCACACTGGTCATGGCAGATCTCCATTGTGTTTAGTTCTTTTTCTGGAGTTTTGATTTGTTCTTTCATTTGGGCCATGCTTTTATGTCTGCTCATTTTGGCAGTTGCCCTGTGTTTGTTTCTATGAATTAGGTAGAACTGCCATGACCACTTCTCTTGGTAGTGTGGCTTAATGTAGTAGGTGTCTTGTAGGTTCCAGTGGCACAGCCTCCCTTATGACCCCAACTGGGTACTCAAAGTATGCCATTCATGTGGGATGAGTACACCCTTCTCTAATAGTTGAACTTTGATTTTTGGCAGGTCAATGGGAAGGATTTACCCAGGCCATTCAGCTGCAAGGATTGACTGTGACCACTGATCACCAATTTGTGTTCTCTGTGGAGAATCAACCATGCAGTGGCATAGCGGTGATGCTTCTATGTGGTCAGTAGCTGTCCATTGGGTGTGTGGGCCCTGAGTTTTCCAGGTGGTTCAGGACAATGTCATCCCTCACCTGTGTTTTTCCTGGGACCACCCTGACTGGGAAAATTGAGAGGGCTGATACTTGTGCTTGGCTTGGAGATTTCCAGGCAAAGACAAGCTGTGAATCTAGGCTGGCTGTTGCTAGTGGTAGGCCTGGGGCCAATTAACAAGAGGTATGGGAGCTCGTGGCTCACCTTAGCTGTTGCTTGTTTGAAAGTATTTAAGAAGTTCTAAAGCATGAGCCAAGATTAGCCATTCATATGGAAAAGTCACTGTTAATAGCTGTAAGTTGTGTGTGCCTGAGCCACAATAGGTCTACAGGCTAGTGCAAACAGTGTTAGACAGTTTGATGGAGTCTCAGATATGGCACTAGCCTGCATGGCTCAGATATGGCTGCATGGGGGGAGGGCTCAGTAATGGGACAATGGCCTCTGCCCATATTTCTGTCTAGAAGAAAGCTGTCCCCCAGCTCTCACCTTGATTCCAGACACCTCAGTACCTCCCTGTATGCCACTGGTACCTTTCAAGCTGCTACCCTGATGATAGAGCTCAGATGGAGTGAGTGTAAGTCCCTGTGTGTTCTTTAAGAGGAACTGCTTGGAACTCTAGAAGTTTCTTCTGACTACTCAATCTTCACTGATTTTTGTAGCTAGAAGTTATGGGGACTTATTTTCCTGGCACTGCAACCCTAAGGTCAGGGGCCGAGGGTGGGACTGGGACTCTTGCTTCTGAGATAGCCTTCTGAATTTTTATCCAGTACACATGGGTGTGGTACAAGCCCATTCCACATCTCCACCCCTCCTACCAGTCTGGATGGATGTGGTTTCTTTAATTCCACAGTCTTTAGGCTTCCATTCAACTTAATTTCTGATGGTTCTGAGTGGTGGTTGTTCTACAGTTTAGTTGTAATTTTGATGTGGTTGTCTGGAGGCTAGCCATGTTCATCTATGCTGCCATCTAGACCAGAAGAAGGGACTGTCTTTATTTTATAAATTGAGTCTTTACAAAACTAGAAATGTGGTTCTAGAATTCATTCAAAGTCCACTTAACCTTACCAATCCCTCAAACCCCTCCATTTATCTCAAAATGCTTGCAAATATTGTAAAAGATCAGAACATAGGAATCAGAACTGTCTTGACTTAAAATACAGACAAAGATTAGGTAGTAATTACCCTAGACTTCTGATAATTGAAAAATATACCTCAAACTCATAGGGAAAAAAGTTATATTCTTCTCTGTATCTTGAAGATATAAATCTTACCATGTCTTTGAAATGTAAACACACTAACAGACAACACAGCATACAATCACAAGAGACTGAAGAATAAAAAATGGGAAAAGAGACTTTTTAAAATCCAAACTACTATGTAAATTATCTTGCAAAAAATTTAGTTCACAGCCTCCATGAGATTATTTATCAAAGACAAATGCAAATCTCAAAAACGTCTTCTCTACAAATATTAGTAAAATGCTATACCCATGTGAGTGAGTAACCTTAATTTGTTATGTCTGCCAGAGACACAATTTGGATCCAACTCTTACTTATAAACTAGTGAATTTGTACTGTGAGAGCTGATTCAGGGCTAAAAGTTTGAACAAAAGCTATATGGTTTCTGTTTATGTCCATCTGTGTGTACATGTTTATGAATGTATGATGTTTATATGTTATTTGTTTTTCTACATCCAGATGGTATTGCCAAAATTAGTTTATAAAAAAGCTATATTTAATTTACTTAAAGAAAAATAAGCACTTATCAATTTAAAAATATATTTTAAGATTTTATTTATTTATTTATAAAGAGGGGAAAGGGAAGAAGAAGGAGAGAAACATTAATGTGAGAGAAAAATTGATCAGTTGCCTCTTGTATATTCCCCAACTGGGGACTGAACTCACAACGCAGGCATGTGCCCTGACAAGGAATTGAGCTGGTTACCTTTGAGGGACAACATTCAATCAACTGAGCCACACCAATAAGGGCTCAAATATAATAGTTTTAAACTTTCACAAGTATAATATTAACTACCCTAAGTGCTTTTCAGGTTCATATGATCTGAAGTAACCTTTAATAAATAAAAACTAGTTTGTTGATTTAATTAAAATAGGTATGCCTTCAGAGACATCAGCATTTTATATGATGCACACAAAAAATACTTTTATTCTACTTGATTTTTTAGCCAAATTCTCTGTTCCAAAATTTGTCAGCAAAGAAAATAACATAGATGATGGATAGCTGTTTTAATGTTTGCTGAAATTTTCATGAGTAATCTAAATATGATTAAGAAAAAATGAATTATGTAAATGTGAGTGGGATAGAAGTTTATAAGTGAAATTTTCAACAATTATTATGTTTTATGGCATGTCTACTTAAATAGTTACCCAATTATTTTTGTAACTTGAAAATCTAATATTTTGCAAAGTTAAGTTAAATAATGAAAACTCACTGAATATCTAAATTATTTCCAAATAAAATAAAGTATTAATTAACCAACATAGGTTTCTTCCATCTTTGTCTTCTTATTATAGAAAAACTAGAGATATTTGGCCATGTCAGTAAACATATTAAGGAACATGTCCAGTATGAGAAAGATTATACTTCAAATGTATTAAAAATTTTGCCAATACAAAGAATGCTAGTGTAATTGTTTACAATTACTTAATTTTTCATTTTCACTAAAAGTTAAAAATTTTAAGAGTTAATATTCTAATTAATATATACAATTAAAACTTACAAATAACATGACAAACATCTCTATGCAAGAAAAATAAGATGAGTTTTGGTTAAGAAAATGTATGAGGTTTGAAGGTGTATTTTTGCTAAAGGAAATAAATGTAATTTTGTCCTAAAGTAAAACTGCTTATTTCAAAATGGAGAGAAGAGAATTAAAGTCAACCTAAATAAATATAAGAGATTGGGAGGAGAGGGAATTTTATTATGTGTAGCCAAGCTGTCTATAAATGGAATACATTTATTATAAGGGTTTTAAAAAATAAGCTTTAATAATAAATCTGGTCAAGATGGTGGTGTAGGTGAACATTGTGCTTGCCTCTTCTTGTGAGCAAATCAAAATTACAAGCAAATTATACAACCCTTGAGAACTACCTGAAGCCTAGCTGAGCAGGAGTCCTATGACTAAGGATATAAAGAAGAAGCCGTATGGAAACTGGTAGGAGTGTTAGAGAAGTGAAACAGACTGGTCCCACACCCATGTGTGGTGGTTAAAAATTAGCTGTGAAGGAGCAAGAGATTTCAGTCCCACACTTGACTTCCCAGCTGGAACACCATGTCAGAAGAGGAGTCCTCAAAATAGCTCACTGTGAAAATTAACCTGGGTAAGATGGAGGTCTTTGGAGACTTAAACATCCTTTAAAAGGGTCCATGCACAGACTCACTTTCTCACAAACACTTGATTAAATTCCAGAGAAGGGCTATCAGCTTAAAGTGCACTCAGGGCCATAGGAGAAGAACAGAATTGTTTGGCTTCAGAATGAGGGATGAAAGGAGCAAACCTCTTGAGGGCTGAATGCTGGCAGGTGCCATTGTTCCATTATTGTGCCATCTCCCCACATAGCCTTCAGGCATAGGTGGGCTCCAAGACTAAGTTTTCATCAACCTGAATAATGTTCTTTGAGACCAGGCCCACCCAATTTGCATACGATGCCCACCTGTTTCAGAGATTAATTCACACAAGTGGCAAGGCTAGGCTCATGCTGGAAATTTTTTTTATTGTTGTTCAATTACAGTTGTCCCCATATTCCCCCCATTACTCCCCTTCTGCCCTACCATCCCCACCTCCCACATTCAATTCTCCAGTCCTGTTGTCTTTATTCATGGGTCCTTTATATATGATCCTTGATGACTCTTCCCCTTCTTTGCCCTGTCTCCCCCTTCTCCCTCCCCTCAGATTACTGTCAGTTTGCTCTTTATTTCCATGTCTCTGGTTCTATTTTGCTCACGTGTTTATTTTGCTGATTAGGTTCCACTTATAGGTGAGATTATATGGTATTTGTCTTTTAATGCCTGGCTTATTTTGCTTAGCATAATGCTCTCCAGTTCTATCCATGATGTTGCAAAGGGTAGGAGCTCTTTATTTCTTTCTACTGCATAGTATTCCATTGTGTAAATGTACCACAGTTTCTTGATCCACTCATTTACTGATGGGCACTTAGGCTGTTTCCAGCACCTGGCTATTGTGATTGTGCTGCTATGAATATTGGGGTGCATAGTTCTTTTGAATTGGTTTTTCAGGATTCTTAGGATATAATTTCAGCAATGGAATAGCCAGGTCAAAAGACAGTTCCATTTTTATTTCTTTGAGGAAATTCCATACAGTTTACCACAGTGGTTGCACCAGCCTGCATTCCCACCAAGAGTGTACTTGAGTTCCCTTCTGTCCATAACTTCATCAGCACTTGTTGTTAGTCAACTTGTTTATGATGGCCTTTCTGACCAGTGTGAATTTTCTTAAAATCTCACAAAGGTTTATAAACTCTAAACAAGCAGCAGCTGGCCTCAGCATGCCCTGTATCACTTGCTAACTTGCTAAGCAGCCCCACTAGTGGCTTGCACTAGTGGCAGCCAACCTTAGTTTATAGCATAACAACTCCCAGGTACCTCCAAGCTCAGTAGAGGCAATTACAAACTGTAGTTCACTTTGCAGTTTTTACCAGGTGGCTCTTGGTCAGACACAAGCAGTGGCTGATTTAGCTTACACTGAAGCCCTTCCCAAGAGGCCCCAAAACTAACACACCTGGTGGTTAGCTTCAGACAATACCTGAGTACTGTCCAATTAGAGCCACAAACTAAATACCCAAAGGATAGCCTATGCAAACACCAAAACATGCTAAGTGATTTCTGCTCTGTGCGGTTAGTCCCTGCACAAAAGCTTGTCTGCTTAAGTCATGGCCAGTCCTTACAACCAGTCAGCCTGAAAGTTAATCCTACCCACCATGTGCCAACAGCAATCCAAGTTCAGCTACAACAGGAGGACCCACAAACTACACAAGGTACACTACTGGAGCACTTGGCACAGGTAAACAGGGGTACTGCAACACTGGGCCCCACAGGACTTCTACTGCATAAGGCCACTCTGCCAAGCCTGGAAAACAAAGTAGATTTACCTAATGCATAGAAAGAAACACAGGGTGGCAGCTGTTGTAATATGACAAGACAAAGAAACATGTTCCAAATGTAAGAACAGGACAAAGCTCCAGAAAAAGAGCTAAAAATATTAAGGCAAGCAATCTACCAGATACAGGCTTCATAACACCGGTTATTAAAATGTTTAATAGACATGGGGGAAGAATAGGTAATTTCAGTGAGAACTTCAAAAAATGGTAAGAAACACAAAAAAGGATATAGAAACCATGAAAAAGAACCAGTAAGAAATGAAGAATACAGTAACTGAAATATAGAATAAATTAGAATATATAAACAGCAAGTTAAATGAAGCAGAAGATTGAATCAGTGACTTTGAAGACAAGGGAGCAGAAAACACTGAATTGAAATAAAAAAAATTGAGGAGAGAAGATGCCAGCACGGTAAGAGGACGTACATCCCTCTGCCTCCCCAACACAGGTGTTAAACCGGGACATTTTTCAATGCAGCACAGCAAACAGACACCAGAAACACAGCATATTTGAAAACAGATTATCAAAAATTGCAGTGGACATTGAAAAACCAGACGGTAAGGAGAATACTCCGGCGGTGTGGAGACCGGAGCAGGGGATGAGAAACCGGGCCAGGGCTGGCCATAAGACTCTAGGGGAGAGAGCTGGGGCAACCGCTCCCTGATCAGCCAAACAGGGACCCGGCAGCGCCGGTATAAACCTGGTCGCTTGAAATCTCACAGAGAGGAGTTAAGATCTCATAGCCCTGGAAGGATTGAACACTGGAGCTGGAGCGTGCACTTTTGTCTGCGCCCATGCAACACTGTAAACAGCTGCTTGGGGATTGTTGCATCAGCGTGCCCAGGGAGACCCGGGGTGACACAGCGCACAGTCGCTGGGCACCATAGGGGTTGAACCATGTTCGTGGGACAGTTGGAACCTGGGCAAGGAAGACTCAGGGAACATCAGGACTTGTGGGCACATGACCACAGTTCGCGCCTGGGTCCCTGGGCAGAGAATCTAGGGAAACCACTGAAGACAGTAGGCCAGAGAAAACTGAGTGCTGAACAAGGGGAAAAAAACAATATGGTCACCCCTAGGCCACTACAGTCTTCAAGGCCAGAAAAATCAGATTGGCAAGATTGATAACAGCAAGAATTAGCGGTTTTTGGTGTTTTTCAGGTTTTTCGATTATTTTGTGGGTTTTTTTTTTCTTTTTCATTCTACTTTTCTTTATTCTCTTTACATTTTTTTATTTCCTTTCCCTTCTTTTCTTTTTTCCTTTCTTTCTCTTTTCTCTTTTTAAACACATACAAGACAAAAAACAAAACAAAACAAAACAAAACAACCCTGGAACTGTGGAAAGACCAGAGTTGGCCCCAAAGAGGGGGCATTTCAACAGCTGAGACACTGGAAACAGTGAACACCACGATACCCGAAGGAGATAGCACCACTGAATTTCACAGGCATTCTACCACAGAAGATCACACCATAAACCCAGGGAACCAGAACAAACCAATTTAAGAAGCTGAGGCTAACAAGAAGACTCTCACAAACAATGTGAAGACAAAGAAACAATCCCCAAATGAAAGAAAAGGAGGAAGCCCCAGAGAGAATGCTAAATGAAATAGAGGCAGCTCAACTATCCGATTTTGAGTTCAAAGCAATGGTGGTCAGGAAGCTCCAAGAGCTCTCAATGAGCTACCAAAAACTACAAGGAAGCTACAATGAGCTCACTGCAAACTGTATCAACATGAAAAAGGAAATAGAAACTATCAACAAGGGCCAACAGGAAATGAAAAATACAATTTCTGAACTGAAGAACACAGTGGAAGGAATGAAAAGCAGAATCGATGAAGCAGAAGATCGGATCGGCAAGTTGGAGGACAAAGTAGAAAAATTCAGCCAGAAGGAGCAAGAAAAGGAAAAGAGGCTTAGAAAGAATGAAGAAGGATTAAGAGAAATGCAAGACAGTATAAAACGTAATAATATCCGTATAATAGGGATACCAGAGGGAGAAGAAGAAAAGCAAGCAATAGAAAACCTATTTGAAAAAGTAATGATCGAAAACTTCCTTAATTTGATGAGAGAAAAAGTCACACAAATCCAGGAATCACAGAGAGTCCCAATCAAGAGGAACCCAAAGAGGACCACTTCAAGACACATCATAATTAAAATGACATAATTCCAAGACAAAGAGAGAATCTTAAAGACAGCAAGGGAGAAAAAGTAAGTGACATAAAAGGGAGCCCCTATTAGGTTAGCATCCGACTTCTCAATGGAAACACTCCAAGCCAGAAGAGAATGGCAAGAAATATTCCAAGTAATGAGAACCAAAGGCCTGCAACCAAGACTACTTTACCCAGCAAGGCTTTCAATCAAGATGGAAGGCCAAATAAAGAGCTTCCCAGACAAAAGAAGTCTAAAAGAATACACCTCTACCAAGCCAGCTCTGCAAGAGATACTAAAGGGCCTGCTTTAAGGAAAGGGAGGAAAGGAGAAAGAGAGGGAGAGGAACACAGGTACAAAAATGTCAATGAATAAGTACCTATCAATAATAACCTTAAACGTAAATGGATTAAATGCTCCAATCAAAAGGCATAGAATAGTTGAATGGATAAGAAAGCATGACCCACACATATGGTGCCTACAAGAGACCCACCTCAGGACAAAAGACCTACACAGACTCAAATTGAAGGGATGGAAACAAATTTTCTAAGCAAATGGACAGGAAAAAAAAAGCCGGGGTAGCAATACTCATATCAGACAAAATAGACTTCAAAAGAAGAGCCATAAAGAGAGATCCTGAAGGTCACTTCATAATACTCAAAGGAAGAATCCACCAGGAAGACATAAACATTGTAAATATATGTGCACCCAACATAGGAGCATCTAAATACATTAAGAAAACCTTAGAGGGCTTCAAGAAAGATATTGACAGCAACACAATTATAGTAGGAGATTTTAACACCCTACTGTCAAAAATGGACAGATCTTCTAAACAAAATATCAACAAAGATATTGTGGCATTGAATGACACCCTAGATGAAATGGACTTAACTGATATATATAGAGCCCTTCATCCCAAAGAAACTAAATACACTTTCTATTCAAATGCACATGGAACATTCTCAAAGATAGATCACATGATAGATCATAAAACTAACCTCATCAAATTCAAGAAAATTGAAATCATACCAAGCATCTTCACCGACCACAAGGGACTGAAGCTAGAAACCAACCCCAAGGGGAAAAACACAAAGCCCTCAAAATCATGGAGATTGAATAGCATGCTATTAAACAATGAATGGGTCAAGAAAGAAATTAGGGAGGAAATAAAAAAGTTTCTGGAAACAAATGAAAATGAACGCACAATAACCCAAAACTTATGGGACACAGAAAAGGCAGTCCTTAGAGGAAAGTTCATAGCAATACAGGCCTACCCAAAAAAGATAGAAACATCTTAAACAAACAACTTAACTCTACACCTACAAGAACTCAAGGATCAACAGCAAAGACAGGCCAGAGCAAGTAGAAAGAAGGAAATAACTAAAATCAGAGCAGAATTAAATGACATAGAGACCTACAGCTACCATTATACTCAATGGGGAAAAACTAAAATCTTTTCCACTAAGATAAGGAACAACACAAGGGTGTCCACTTTCACAACTTCTATTCAATATAGTATTGGAAGTATTGGCCACAGTGATTAGACAAGAAAAGGAAATAAAAGGCATCCAAATTGGAAAGGAAGAAACAAAACTATCATTATTTGCAGATGACATGATAGTGTACATAGAAAATCCTATAGACTTGGCCCAAAAGCTGCTCAACCTAGTAAATGAATTTGGTCAAACAGGAGGATACAAAGTCAATATCCAGAAATCAAAGGCATTTTTGTATACAAACAATGAAACAGCAGAAGCAGAAATCAAGAAAAAAATCCCATTTGATATAGCAAAAAGAAAAATAAAATACCTAGGAATAAACCTAACCAAAGACATAAGGGATCTGTATGCAGAAAACTACACAACATTGAAGAAAGAAATCAAGGAAGACAGAAACAAATGGAAACATATACCATGTTCATGGATCGGAAGAATTAACATCATCAAAATGTCCATACTACCCAAAGCAATTTACAGATTCAATGCAATACCTATTAAATTACCAATGTCATACTTCACAGACATAGAACAAACACTTCAAAAATTTATTTGGAGCCATAAATGACCTCGAATAGCTGCAGCAATTCTGAGAAAGAAGAGCCAAGTAGGAGGGATTACAATATCTGACACCAAACTGTATTACAAGGCCACTGTAATCAAAACAGCCTGGTACTGGCACAAAAACAGACACATGGACCAGTGGAATAGAATAGAGAGCCCAGAAATAAACTCATTTCTCTACGGTCAATTAATATTTGACAAAGGAGGCAGCAACATAAAATGGAGTAAAAGTAGCCTCTTCAACAAGTGGTGTTGGGAGAACTGGACAGCTACATGCAAAAAAATGAAACTTGAACACCAACTTACACCATACACAAAAATAAATTCAAGGTGGATAAAAGATTTAAATATAAGACGTGACACCATTAAAGTCCTAGAGGAGAACATAGGCACAAAAATCTCAGACATTTCACGCAGCAACATTTTTACTGATATGTCCCCTAAAGCAAGGGACATATAGGAAAGAATAAACAAATGGGATCTCATCAAAATAAAAAGATTCTGTATGGCTAAAGAAAACAGTATTAAAATAAAAAGAGAACCAACTGTATGGGAAAATATATTCGCCAATGATACCTCAGATAAGGATTTAATCTCCAAAATATATAAAGAACTTATACGACTCCACTCTAAGAAGACAAGCAACCCAATTAAAAAATTAGCAAAGGACATGAACAGACACTTCTCCCTGGAGGACATACAGAGGATCCAGAGACACATGAAAAGATGCTCCATATCACTAGCTATCAGAGAGATGCAAATTAAAACCACAATGAGATACCACCTCACACCAGTCAGAATGGCCATCATAAACAAAACAACAAACAGCAAGTGTTGGAGAGGTTGTGGAGAAAAGGGAACCCTAGTACACTGTTGGTGGGAGATTGCAGACTGGTACAGCCACTATGGAAAGCAGTATGGAATTTTCTAAGAAAACTAAAAATGGACCTACCTTTTGACCCAACAATTCCACTGCTAGGATTATATCCTAGAAACCCTGAAACACCAATCCAAAAGATCCTATGCACCCCAATGTTCATAGCAGCACAATTTACAATAGCCAAGTGTTGGAAGCAACCTAGGT